>PVJX010037239.1:0-17086 GCA_004027295.1 Dolichotis patagonum
TAATATATATAATATATATAATATATATAATATATATAATATATATAATATATATAATATATATAATATATATAATATATATAATATATATAATATATATAATATATATAATATATATAATATATAATATATATAATATATATAATATATATAATATATATAATATATATAATATATATAATATATAATATATATAATATATATAATATATATAATATATATAATATATATAATATATATAATATATATAATATATATAATATATAATATATATAATATATATAATATATATAATATATATAATATATATAATATATATAATATATAATATATATAATATATATAATATATATAATATATATATGCCATTTTATTTTCCTGTTCTTGGTTCCCTGTCTCCCCTCTGTGTAACTGCATTTCTATTCCTTCCCTGATGATTCTTTCTATTGACATGTTTGGCTTTGTAGTGTATTTTGTCTCTTTCTCAAGTACTCTTCAGAACATTTTGGAGGGCTGGTTTGATGGTAATCAATTTCTTCAGTTATACTTTCATGGCAGCATCTTATTTTTCCATTGATTTTGAAATATAGCTTTTCAGGGTAAATCAATATGGGTTGGATTTTTTTTCTTTTGGACTTGAAATACTACACTCCAAGATCCCCTTGACTTGAGAGTTTGTGTTGAGAAGGCTGTTGTGATTCTGATGGGATTCTTCATAGGTGACTTGTTTCTTTACTCTAACAGTTTTTATTATTCTTTTATCATGCTGAATTTCTGGAATACTGTTTATTATATTCTTGTTGTAGATTTATTTTCATCATGAATAATTGGACCTCTATATGCCTCACTTATCTTTATGTCTAATTCTTTTTCATGCTTGGGGAGTTTTCAGCCATTACCTCTATGAACAATTTTTTATGTCATTTGTGCCAACCTCTGCTTTTTCTCTGACTCCACTCAATCTTACTTTGTTCTTCTTTGTATTGTCTTGTATTTATTTATTTTTAAGGTTCTTTTACTATTTTTCTTTCTTTTTTTTTTTTTATTGGTACCAGGGATCGAACTCACGACTGCCTGCTTGCAAGGCAGGTGCTTATGCCGCTGAGCTAAATCCCCAGCCCCATCTTTTACTATTTTTAAGACATCTTCATTTTCATGACCACACATCCTGTCTTATAAGTCTGATATTCTGTCTTTACATTTGTTCAATTGATTCTGTAAACTTTTGATGGAATTTTTACTTTCCCAAATATCTTCTTGAATCTATGTTGGGGATTTTATTTCTGTACTATGATGATTATTTATGGTTTCTATCATTTTTTATGCTCCTCTATTTTTTTCTCTATTTTTTATCTATGTCAACTTTAGGTTCTCTCAGAAAGTCAATCATTTGGTCATCATTTCCTTTTTTTAACACGAGCAATTATTTCTTCGTTGATTTCTTCTGTAATCTCCTGCAGTTGTTTTCTAAATTATTTGCTATAATTCCAGTGAAGTCAGGCAGGTGGCTTTTGATTTTCTGTGTCTCTTTGTCCCCTGGATTTGTCCTGTGCAGACTGAAAATCTGGGGGTACACTTTGTTTCTATGATTTATCATTTCCGATTTTTTAAATTTTATTTTATTCTATTCATTTATACTTGTAAATCTCTTACAGTAGATAAGTTTGTCAGTATTATCTTCTGTGTGTAACTGGTTTTTCATCTTTCTGTCTGTCCCAAGACCCTACCTTCCCAGTTTACTAAGGATGATGTTGATATCTATTTGGCTTCAAACCCAGTCCTTTGGTATTGCATTATGGTGATAGTTATGACCCCAATCACAGTGTCGGCACACAAGAAAGAGCAACTGATTGTACCAGATATGACATCCTGGCTCATGTAGCTCAATTAGCAATAATAATAGCATCAAAGATAGTCTAAAACCTGGCCAACAATGGTAACTATCAATTCAGTACTTGTAAACAAAAAGGCAAAATCTACAGTTATATAAAAAATCTAATATTATGCAGGAACTGGTATATACGGAGTTTCCCCTTACTTGAATGATTTTATCCTTTGATAGGCAAATTTCAGAGAGATAGGGCACAGAAGAGAAATATAGTAGAAGCAAGGATGGAGGGCAAAAAATGATCACCCAGGTTTTAGAAAACTGGAGAAAGGGACAGGAGAGAGGATGATGTGATGCAAAAAGCAAAAGACTATTGATGTGTACCAGGAAAACCAGAGAGAATGTTCACTCACATATAAATACCATAAAATTAAGACGGATAGCTGAGGAAAGAGAGAGGAAGTAAATGAATAGATCAAAACAAGAATAAAAAATAAAAACCTAAACAATCCCCCTACCCAAAGCAGCCTGTTTGTCTCTGTGTCTCCCAGTTGCTATGTCACCCAGACAGAGAAAGCCCAAGGCTGCTCCATGGTGTACAGTGGGCTCCTCCCTGTCAGACCAACTTTGTTCTACTTTCACTGGCAAATCTCTTTCCCCTGGAGCTGCTTTTTGCTAGGGTTTGGTGGGGTACGGTGGATGGTCTTTCTTTCCTGCCATTGCTATGGAGACTATTCTACTTTGTCTCAGGAGGAGTGTCAACCTCACAGGTCACGGGGTGGGGGAGAGGCTGAGGTGTTCTTCTCACTGATCTTCGTCACTGACCTGTGCTGCTGCTGCACTGATGTGTTCCCTAGCTTTCCTGACTCACTGCTTCTGCCACTGTCTCACAGGCAGCCCAAGGCTGCTCAGTCTGCTTCAGTCTCCATGAGAAAAGTGTCCTGGCTGTCTAAATCCCATGTGTTTGCATCCTTCTCCCTAGTTTCAGGGAAGGCCTCTAACCTTGTTGCTGTTAGGAGTTCCACTTAGGTGCACAAAGAAAACAAAAGAAAAAAAAGAAAAGAAAGGAAAGGAAAGAAGGAAAGGAAAGGAAAGGAAAGGAAAAGAAAGGAAAGGAAAGGAAAGGAAAGGAAGGAAAGAAAAAATAACCCTAGCTGCTCCCTGGCGGGTAGCAGTGCTGGCAAAATTTGCTGCCAGACTGCCGTGTCCCCTGTGCAGAGAGAAGCACAAGAAGCTAGGTTGCTTGTGTCCCAAGTGCATCCTATTTTGGCTTGAATTAATCCATCATTTCTTGGAGTCTTCACAGTACGGTGCATCTCTCCCAGCATACAGGCTGCTCTCCCACTGGCAGCCTTGTGGGGTGGATCTGAATTTTGTGAAGTCCTGTACCTATGTTTTCTTTGATCCACGAGTCTCAGTTTGTTTGGGGCCTCGTGATGTGTGTCCCTCTCTTTCTTTCTGTTACCTGTATTTTTAGTTGATTTTCCCCAAGTAGCTCCCACATGATTCCTGCTCTATTCATCCATGTGGAATCCCTCCCCACCACCTGTTGAATGGGTTAGTAAATGTGTCTCATCTCAGAATGTGACATGAATGAATAAAAAAGAACTTTCTAATAAATACTACGGCATGAATACATTTTTAAAGAGGATACTACATAAAACAAGTCAGTTTAAGACGATCTCAAGGTGTTTAATATCCCTTATATGACAGATGAAGAATAGGAAATCCATGGAAACAAAGAAAATAAAACCAAGTCCATCTGCAGACACTACAGTCCAACTCACCTGGGAGACCGAGGCAGCGGGGCCACTTGAACCCGGATGATCAAGCCTAGCCTGGTCAACAGCAAAGCTCTATCTTAAACAGACAAAAAACTGATTATGAAAAAATTATATTCCAAAGGCTGTGACAAGTGGGGTGCTGATGGTGTGAGAAATGGGAGTTGCCTGATATGATACACAGATTATTTTGGGGACATGAAGAGTTCTAAAATAATGTGATTGTACAATCTATGTGTCCTGATAAAATACTTCACCCAGCTAAACTATATGATGTGTGCACATTATATTTTTATAAAGGATGGATAGAGAAAGAAAAATAGATGAGAGAAAGACTGAGGTAAGTCAGGTTACCAAAGATCTGAGAAGATTATTGCCCCAATGATATAGTAGGTCATCTACTACTTATGATTGGTGTTTTTTCCTTCTCTTATGGAGACCCAGAGGATCAGGTTTCTGTGCTAGTTAGTCACAGTTATCAACAGGTGGTTAGTTCTGGACAGTTAGTTTGGGCAGGAAGGCTGTGAGTTCCAAGTCAAATATTCAGCTTCGGTGTGGGGTCCGTCAGCAGTTGCTGGATCACTTGAGGATGTCATTTGTTCCACATGGTTTTGCAGTTGATGAAAATTTTCAGAACTTGGTCTACTAAATATGAAGAGAAATTCAGACACACAACAGAATTCCTTTGATCCAGTAATAGAATTTGTTTATGTGCGTTGGGCCACTGAAGTTTGAAGACTGCTTATTATTGCAGATTAATTTATCATATGCACTACAACAAAGAGACATGAGAGTTTGAGATAAAGGTAATTGTTGACTTGGGTGTTTGGAAATCCAACACTCTATCATCGGGTACATACAAATTTTGCCAACATTTTGATTAATACGTAAAAACAGTTATTGAGCACTCTCCCTCCTGAATTATTTTTTGGAGCTTGTGAGGGACAGTGAAACTTGTCCTGATGGGTGGATAAATGATACCCTTAGTACAATTTTGACACTAGGAAGACAAGTGGTTTCACATAGATTTCCAGATCTCAGAAGACCAAATTTTAATCTAATATACATCTCTGTCTCTGTTTTCTATTTTCAAATTTGCCTTGTTAAATTTTGTTCTTACTTTTCCGTTAGTTACCAGGCAAGGTCTTTGTAGTAATTGGAAATAAGTTTAGAGTTTGATAGATGAAGTTATGGGGCAAGATTGATTTTCTCTGTGAATAAATTCATTATTCTATATAATGAAAGTAATAATATTTACCTCTTAGTGTGATTGGGAAAAGTCAACTAAGATTCATGGTAGGAACTCAGTAAAACATACCTGGTGAAATGATGATGCTGCTGACAGTCATGATAACTGTTATGACCATATTCATGTTGACAGTAATATTAATATTGAATAAGTAGTATTAAGCAAAAATAATGTTGACAGGATACAGATTTTTGATCTATGAATAATTACCTTCAAATCGTGATACATTAAATTATCTGCAGAATAACTTGGGGCAGACTCAGCTATTGAATTTTCTAAGATTCATATTTTGTGAAATACTGAAGGACATACATTTATTTATTTTGGTCTTTTGAGATCCGGGTCTCACTATGTAGTTTAATCTGGCCTTGAGCTCATGGAAATTCTCCTTTCCCCATTCCCAAGTGTTACGATTATAGGCATATGACACTACACCTGGCATGTTTTAAGAATTAGGAAAAATGTATAATAATTTCTCTCTCAGACGCACCCATAAAGAGATGTGTGTATCATTATGTTTATAAATAGAGTATGAATATAATTTGTATGCTTATTTAATTTAAATATATAATACATACACATAAAATTGTCCTATTGTTTGTGAGTATAAGCATGTTATCTTTTTTGCCAGGTGTGGTGGCACACACCTGTAATCCCGCACTCAGGAGACTGGGGCAGCAGAGTAATCATGAATTTGAGGTCAGTCTGGACTCCATAGTTAGTTCAAGACCACCCTAAACTAAACAAGGAGCCCCATTCTCCAAAAAATAGAAAATATGATTTTTAAAAAAGGAACCAGCCTTTGGAATATGAAATGGTAATCAAATCATACAATGAATGATTAAATTATTAAAATATTGCAGTAATAAACATATTACTATTTATTTTTCTCAAAAAATGCCCTGGGTTCAAATGTACTAATCTTATCTTTCATGTTACTTTCTGAAGCAGTTCTGCATACCGTCTTTCATGAGTGCATTTATAGGACGTTAGGAAAATACAATATTACAACCATTGTCAAATTCCTATCATCTTGTTTTGTAAACCTACACGTTATTGTATTTGGTTTGTTTTTGTTTGTTTGTCTGAATTGCTATTTTAAATTTTCTTTGCTGTGTCTTTTATCTTAAATAAAAAAATAAAATATGTTTAAAAAAAGAAAAGAAAAGAAAAGAAAACAGCGAATGCCACTGCCTAAAGCCATCCACCAGAAGGGCAGCCTCGGTGAAGCTTTATGCTGTGTCCCCGTCCACCTTACTCACAGCATCTGGCACTGTGTGACCTCTGAGCCTTTTCTAAACTTAAAATGACCATAAAACATTTTGAGTTGATTCAGGACATTGAGAGAGTCTTGAGAATGAAACTGATTTAGCAAGTGGAAAGAATGGTGACAAAAGTGTGTTCGAAGCAAGGGAGAGCATATTGAGGTGAACGAACGGCAATGGGTCTTCTACTGTGAAAAAATTTTATTTTATTTGTTCTTTATTTATTGATTTATTTTTGGTACCAGGGATCAAACTCACGACCTTGTGCTTGCCAAGCAAGCACTTACGCCGCTGAGCTAAACCCCCAGCCTGAAAATTTTAAAAGACATAATTTTCTATCATAGCTCGTAAGTCCCCTAAGGCATGTGTGATTTTGAAATTTGTTTTCTCTTTCATTTTTCTTTTCCTGTGTGTCTGAGATCACTGGAGAGAGTGGAGAGCACGTTTTGCTGTTGATCAGATGCCTCATTTCAATGCTGTGATCACTGCGCCAGGTTCCATTTAACAAATTACTGCCTAGGGGACACTAAGTGGCATCATAGTGGCTTCCAATCCATTAAGACACAATTTACTAAATCCACAGGGAGATAGATGAGGGACAGCATGGTCATTACCTTGTGTACCTGAACCTCAGGGCTCCTTCTCACATCCATTTCGTACAATTAACCTGAGGACTGTTATTCGCATTATACAAATGGATAAGCTGGCCCATAAGCTGCGTAGGAATATGTCAGTTCTTGGTAGGAGAAGACCACACTGCCTGCGATGGCATCAGTGACCTTAACTGCTGTCTCTAACTCTCAGGTGCTGCAGGCTATCCTGCCCTTCTACAGACCAGGACACATCTGCACTAACAGGAACTACAGTGAGGCATGAGATCACTATGTTTGTGGCCTTTAGTTCTTTAGTCCTTGAAGTAAGGCGCAAGGATAAAAAGAAAGAAGAGGTGAAGGCTTAAAGATATTTTAAAGCAGGAAACAGAAAGCATAATCATATAATAGTAGCCATGCTTGGAGAACTGTGATATTTACAAGTCACAGACCCATCTCCACACTATTTACTCTTCAAAATAATTCACAGTTTAATCTGGTGCCTTAATTTTCCAAATAAGGAATCTAAAGCTTAATTTGGAGACTTTCTGTTAGGTGATACTCACAGTAAGTTAGGGAACCTGGTCTTAGGGAGGTGTTTAGTAATCTGGTGTTATTTCAAAGCTTATCTCATGGTCTTACCTATGTATTCCAGACTCAGCTGTTCTAACCATCTACCTGTTCTAACTCCTCTTTCTTCCTGCTGACTTCTTTTCACTTTTCCCTCATTCACTGTTCTTTGAAAACATCAGTGTTAGTATTGTTTCTATGAAAACTATATTTTTTCTCACAGTATTTACACTGTCTTCCCTTTTAAAAATTTCTTATGATCTTCACATGGTTGCCTGCCTGTTACCATACGTGGGTGCCTGCTTACTTATTCTCTTCTTTAGTTAGACTTCTTTGCTTACTTCATGTAAAGCATCTCGCGTTGACTCTGATACAACTTTCCTCTTCCATTTTGACCTTGGTCCTTAAAACACGCACATATATCCTATTACTCATTCAACATCTAACTTTTATAATATTTCACCCCTAGAGCATGGACACATTGCCTTTTTTGTTGTGAATTTATACTGACAATCTAAAATAGTCCCTGGAGTACTGCAACTAAACATTTGCAAAGTGAATTTTTAGAAGAGTACTGTGAATTTGGAAAAAAGAAGAGAAAGTTGTCTCTGTGAAATCAAGGAGAGTTCAGCTGACAAACTTATGTTTCTCTGAGTTAACAAAGGAGCTCCTTGAATAAGATTCTAGAAAGAGAATATAATTTGGTTCTGAAAAAGAAACAGTTTAATAAAATACTCCATTCGATTCCAGAAAACAGTCTTTGCCTCTCGGTGACTCATTAACCATTGGTGAAACGTTCCAGGAAAGGATGGGTATGCCTGCTGAGGAGGCTGGGGTCACTGTGTCCAGCACAGGGCAGAGAGGCATTGAGGAGACCTCCATCTACTCTCTTTTAGAACCTACAACTCTAAACAGGCATTTTGCATATGAAATAGTTGTTTGCATGGAAACAAAGAAGCAAGGCACCTTGCTACTTATGCTTTATCATTTCCATTAAACTTCTACAAATTATTTTGCAATTAGAAAGGCATCCAGTATACTGAGGGTGAGAGGAGAGGGGAGAGGAAAAGTAAGTAAACAGAATAAAGATATTTCATGCACAAGAACCTGATGGCCTCAATGATGGTAAAAATTGTATGTCACAAACAAGAGCAAGCAATAATATCAACAAGAATAAAAATAGGGAAAGGGGGTTTGCAGGAGGAAGGAGGGGGGAAGGAAGAGATAGGGAATGAAAAATTAATCCAGTTGTACCATGTACATGCAGCCCTTTCCTGAGATGATTTCAAATTGCATGTTCTGCAGAATGTGCTAATAAACACACACATACACACACAAATTGTAGGAGTTGGATATGATGTTGTTTACAAAAGACTCATGGAAAGAAAGTTTCAACAGCATGTTAATTTCAATTTATATTAACTATGCATTTGTGCCTTTTAGTCATGGGGGAATGATTTAAATCCATGAAAACAAAAATAGATTTAAAGTGGCTTAAAAATAGGCATTTGTGACTTCTACTCCAAAAACAAATTGGAATAGGTTGTTTTCTACCCTTTTTTAAAACAACAGAATCACTGAAATTTCAAAATTTTATGTCTGACGATTTCCCCATTTTATAAGTTGATAATATGACATCTCAAATATTTTCAAAAAGAAGTTGTTGCTATCGATTTAAAACGGTCAAAATCTCACAGGCAAAATATTACAAAGAGCGGCACCTCACCGGTTCCTTTGTTATAAAGACACAGTGAGGAACGGCAGGTACATGGCCCTGATCACCACTTTCTAATGCTCCACCATTGTGCCCGTTTGTATTATCTCTCCCCTTCTTTCAGCGTTTCCTCCCATGGCAGACATGCTTCACCTTTTACTGCATTTGCCTCTTTGTTTTGCTTTTTAGTGTAAGTCATACATCTGGAAATGTTTCCTCTGACAAACCCACAATATTTCCCTTTCCACAACCCACCATCCACACCTTATCCAATTTTAACATGTAGTTTTATATATTCAGGGTTTTGAGAAATGATTACTAATAAAACACCCAGATTTAGATCCATTTTAGTTCAAAACTGGCAAGTGTTTGTGGGATAACCAAACAGTGGACCCTTCTATAAACCTTCCTTCGATTTCTGTGAGCAAATTTAGGCACATTTCTAGGAGAATGTGACACACCGACCTTTCTGGAAGCAGATCCAGAGGTGAAGTTGGTTGGGGGAGATGTTAATTCAACCCTCATCAGTTCCATGAAACAGAGGGCGGAGATGTGAAAGAAGTCAAACTAGGGTGCAGCTGGAGCCTGAGGTGAGTAGAAATGACTAATAATGGTCGAATCATCCTGTGTCCCACTAGGATGGCTGGATCTTTGCAGGTTTCCTCGTTGCATCACTGTGTAGAGACACTGAACACTGAGGCAGCTTTGAGGATGCACAGCTGGAATCTGTCTGCTGGAGTCTATCCCTGGATAGACTCCCCAACCTGGGGTATGTATCCCTGGAAAAGAAGACTTTCCTCTTCTTTAGAATTTGTATTTTTATATGGAAATCAGTATGGAGACTCCTCAAAGAACTCAAAAGAGAAATTCTGTTTGGCCTAGCCATTCCCTTTTGGGATAACTTCCTGAACAGGTTAAGGAAAATATGAGACTGAAGTTGCCTTATTTGTCTATTTTCAATCATAATTAGAAGTGAAAAGGCAAAAAGAGGCACCCAGGTGGATCAGATGGATGCTATCACCATTCTTCACTAACTTTCCACAACAGGAGCCCAAATTTCACTTCTGCTTCTGCAAGAATGGTGACTTGTTGGCTTGATGGTCCAGACACAAGAAACTCCTGTGTCTCAGCAGCAGCAGTAGATTACAATTAGATAGAGCAACTGTAATGTCCCCTGAGGGAAGTGCATCCCTTTCCAAGACTGGGAGTTCTAGTCTTACATAACCCAGGTTGGGGAGGCGAGAAGAAAAATCCTCAAGCTTTCATTTAGTGTGATGAAATCTGAGTCACTGTGGTTTCTACTCTTTGATTTCCAGATTCGTGTTTTCTTTGCGCTGGGACTCAGTGCTATATGCATTGTTTGATTGAAAGCATGTAATGAATTTTGGCCCAGTTTTTTAGGTTGTTGTTCCAAAGTTGGCATTTTATCTTTCCTTTGATCAGGAAATTTCTTTGTCCCTGATATTTCGATCTTTTTCTCACCAGATTTGCCACCCTTATGGTTATACATGTATATTTCAGTCTCAATGTGCTTATCTTTTTGCTCACAATTGGGAATGAGGTATACTCAAATCTTGCTAGTTGCAAGGATTGTTGTTTACTACTAGTTTTCAGTGAATCCTTCCCACGAGGCTGAACAAGAGTCCCTCTCTGCACTAACAAATTCATAAGCTATGCGTGAGTATTTTCTTCTTCCTTCTTTTGATTGAACACCTGTCTCCCCAAATAGCACAGTGTGGGTTTCAGAGGAGATGCTCTTTACAAGAAGTTGTCTGGGCTAACTTCTCAGGAACTTTGGTTGTGTCCAGTCACCCACTTAATCTCAATTCTAGATGTAATAACTTCATTTTACTATCAGTCACTCTTGAGTTTGTCTAGTTTGATTTCATAATGCTTCTGAAAGGACACAATCCATGAGGGACAGCTTGGGGAACATTGTGATTTAATGCCCTGTAGTTAGATTTTTTTTTGTCATCTCATGGAATTCTCAAAAGCTTATAATTAATTGGGATAGCAATTTGAATTAATTCCACTTTTTTGTGTTGTATTTATTTTTTATTGAATTTTGCAAAAACAAACAAGCAAAAGACCAACAATGCTTTTCCTCTCACCACCAGTATCTCCAATAAAATAAGGTATGGCAGATTATTTAACAGGGCCTGTTGCTACCTGAGAACCCATTGACACCCAGCTGTCTCTGCATTACCCAGAAGATGGAGCAGTGTGGCATTTGTATACATGGACCATGTTATTCTAAACCCAGATAAATATTTATTTTTCATTGTAAGAAGTATGACACATAATAGTTTACTTTTTTACTTTAGACACAAAAAATTGACTTCATAATTTCCTGGCTATTCAACTTCTGAATCTCTAGGTATGAATAATCTGTAAATATTTGTCATGTTTCTTTCCCAAACTTTGGAACATGTTATACTTATCCATTCATCCATCTTGTTCTATACTCTTTGTTAATCTAAGTAAATCAATATGCATCAACAGTGTAACTGGTGAATGTGATGTTTGATAGTATATCCAGCAAATATAAGTGACATTGGATGTTATGATGACAGAGAGTAGAAGAGCTACCATACCTGTAAGGCAACAGTCATATGTGTATGTGTGTATGTACACATGTGTGAATTGCATTGCAGGCAAACAAAGTATCTTGATCATATTTTCTGCTAAGGGTAGGAAAGAGTTCCCTGTCAAATCCATAGACCACTTACCTGAAAACCCACTGATGTGTTCTGTTGAAAGTGTTATATTAGATATGGTGGCTTTTACTGGGGCAGCTACTTGGTACCTGTGCAGTAATCCACAGTAACCCTCCAGAATATTTCCAATGTCTCTGTGGTAGATGGTGGTTAGTCAAAGGTAGTACAGTGATCACCTCCTAAAAGCCGCATCTTTTCATTCCTTAACGGTGATACTACTCTTGCTTTTTCTTTAGGAAATTTTTTTTGAAATTAGTGACTTAGATGGAGAAAATAGTACCAGTAGTTTCAAAGGTTTGGATTGAATATTTAACACTAAGAAAGGTTTTTTTGAAAGCCTTAAACTAAGTTACACAAATGGAAATTGAGTCAAATACCAAAAATGTCTAACTCAATTTTGGAAGGTCTGCTCACATTGCAGATCACCATAAACTGGATGATGGCCAGGACCACAAGACGTCCCATGCTGGCTTTATGGTCCTACTTTCAAAAACAATCATAGATATAGTTTTAAGTGTCAATTTAACTAAGCTATAAGGCCCAGTTTAGCTAAGTGTCAATTTAGCCAAGCTATAGGACTCAAACACTAATTTAAAATGAGTGAGAAAAATAATACTGTGTACTGGTGATGTTTAATTTTAACAAATCCTTAATGGTGGAGGATACATTGCCAAAAATGGCAGGATGAGTGTGTTTGAAGAAGAGGGCATATCTTGAAAGAAATTGATTGAAATGTGTCTTTTACTGTACTTTCATGAACCTAAGCATCCAACATAGTTACTTAGCACAAATTGTGCAAATGTTTAAGGCAATATTTGTCAAATAAAAGCATTTATGGGTGTCTTTATCCATCTCTACCAGATCTACCAGGTGACTTATGGCTCTTCATCAAAGTAAAAATGGCACTAAAGATACTCATGAAAAAGAACTTTCAGGGTGCTTGGGAAAATGGCAATAATGTCAGAACAGTCGTGTTCCAAGGAAGAAGGAATATTTTCAGGGGAACTGTGGCAGTGTATATTATACTGTAACATATTTTTTTTAATGTTAACATTTATGGTATGCTTTGATCATTACCACACAGGTATTTTCTAGACACAATTCACATCAGTAGTCAGGTAATTTTAAGTGAATAAATAGGTGCTATTTTCTCCATAGGCCTGACTCAAGTACAAAACACATTATCCTTCCTTGTTATTCCCTTCTCCCATGCAAAGTCCTGATTCACCAGTAAACTTCTTAAGTAAGGGGCAATAACTTTATTTTAGTCAAGGACTATCTGCATTCACTTTCTAGGAGCACTGTGCCCTGCTACCAATTAGCCAGCCAATGATCTGTTCTAAAACCCCTTGTTACCACTGGCATTCATGGACCCCCCTTAGTACCAGCATTGGAAGCTGGCAGCTGTCAGCCTGCTCAAGGCTGTAGGTCTGGGTAGACTGGGATATGCTAAGGGGAATGGGGTGAAATGCTGACAACATGTTATGTTGATCAGTAAGGGAAAGAATTATTTAGTGAACTTTTTGCTGCTGCTGCCTCTGATGTAGTTAATATTACTACTTTAGCACTATCATTATTGTTATTTTACTCTTTTGCCTGCATAATTCTATATATATATATATGGAATCATGACCTCAGAGAACAAAGATTACCAGAGATCAGGGGGCATGAGGATCATTAGACAGGAAACAGCACAAGTATATTTTGGAGAGTGATGTCATTGTTCTGTCTTGATTTTTTTTATTTTATGTAAGTACCAAATGGTTAAAGAAAATGATCAGCACCTGCAAAGTAACAAAAATCTTTAATTTCTCTACCTTGATATGAAGGCAATGTCGATAATGGAGATTCACTTCAAATAAACAGAAGAAATGTTCAACATTCATTTCCAAAGGTGGTTCCCTGAACAGACAACCTAGTCCTAGATAATTATGGTGGTTTCTCTGTTATTCCACCAGGTTTTTGTGATTTTATCTTTTTTTCCACCCTCCATGTCTGTTTGCTAGAATCTTGTGGTCTTGGCACTATGCCCAGCTTGATTTAATTTTGATTTTCTTCTTATACAGCATCCTAGCTGTGGTTTGTGGATGACATTTTACAAATTATGTTTAGACATTTTTGTTTATTTATGGTAGGACAAGTACAGAAAGCCTATGCCCAGTCTGTTTGGATAATAGCATTTAAAATAGAAGGAATAAAACTAATAGCAAAAGATAATGCATACCAATGTGTGATTGTACAGAACACTAGCACATGTTTACATGCCTTCAAATGGAGCTGGGGAGATGTGATAACAGAACAATGTGTAGTGTTTTTCTTCTTTTTCAATCTCTTTCTTTGTAATCTGAAAAAGGGAGGAGACCTGTGACCACGATGTGTCTCTCTTTGAAAGGATTAGGGCAGGATGTGATTGGGCTGGCAGTAAGTTGAAGATTCACAGAGTTTCCCCAAATTCAAATTCAGAAGCTGAGCTTGCCCCAAAGTCTCAAGTCTCCAAAAGGTTGCAGGGTGAGGAGCAGAGTAGAGCAACTATATGCCTATTTACATAACTTCCTTGTCCTGCAAAGCTCTCTTAGTTTTGGGGGTTTAACCTGAGAAGAATGCTGATCACTCATAGCCATGAGAATGCCCAGTTCTAGTCAGGCATCATGATACATACCTTGTGTCTTGGGAGACTGAGGCAGGCAGATTCCAAGTGTGATCTTAGGCAACTTGATAATATAGTGAGACCATCCCAAAAATTAAAAAGGCCCTAGCATGTTGCTCCATGCAAAGACACTGAATTCAACCGTCCTGTACTGCACACACATATAAAAAATTCTAGTTCCACCAATGCAATCTCTATGTCAGTGGAGGGTTTCTTTGCCTAACAATGTTTTCTCAGACTTAGAAAACCTACTGTACAAGACCATCCAGCGAGGGCGTATTACACTTTGCTTTGTTCATTATACTTTGCTTCGTGTCTGCCTCTGCTTCTAACTGTTAGCCTCTGATCATTTATCCTTTATAGACAGAGTTAAAGGAGAGAAGAATGCTGCTCATAGACAGGCAACTGCTCCTTCATGCAGTAGGGCTGTGTTTTGCATGTGTCCGTATGCTTTATTTTACAGTACTCTTGGAAACTGTGCGTGCACAGCTTTCCAGGTGCAAATCTCTGGGTCATCCCCAGAGCACAGACCCAGCCTTCCCTTACTACTCTCATCTTCTCTTTCTGTTGCTCTACTATTTCAAAAAAATAATAATTTTGACTGGAATCAACTAGCAGTTTTTAAGTATCCCATAGTCCAAAGAACACACATCTAGATCTCTGACTATTTTTCTCTTGAAGTTCCACGGTTGACTGAGCTGAAAGTGCAGTGAAAAAGAACTTATGTTACATCTCAAGCATCACTACAGCAGTCCTTACAGACTCCAGACCCTGACCTCTGTTCATCCAGTGGGGAGATTCTAATACAGCCATCCTGAGCTGGTTAACTCATCTGTAAAAGAGCCCTACAGTGGGGTGTTTAGAGTCTTCTTAACACTTGTGACTCCTGTTGAATCTCTAGGATATAAGAAAGAGTCTCACTTAACATCCCATTATAAATAGACCCTCCAAAATATCTGATAACCCATATAAGTACCTTTCCATATATATCAGCTTATTCGTAGATTCCATTTATGCAGATGCAACCTGCACCAGTAACAGAATACAATAAGCATAACATGAACTTCTGCACCAGTAAAGGTTTATGATATCACCTCCCCAGGAAACAAGAAAGTGGCAATTCACCAACAGCAATTCTCTTTTAACCACTGAGATTAGATGAACAAAATTTCTGAGCCCTATCATTGCAGAATATTGACTCTGAAGGTAAATAGCTGTTTACTGTGAAAAGACATTTAATCACCTTGTTTCACTTTTTCATCGATTATATGGGAATAATAACAGCACCCACAACCTAAGTGCTTATAAAGATTAACTGAGAAGATAAATGATTGAAACTGTATGGATAGCTGTGCAGACTTGCATCTCTGCACCACTGTTTGGGACTGGTAGGCCTGTCCTTCATCCGCAGGGAACTGCCTGGAGACCGGCATCTGTGCGAGGTCTGTTTGGGCCCGTAGCCCCGCCCTTCACCCCCAGGAAGTCTCCCAGAAAGAAGCATCTCGGCCTGTCTCTTTGGGACCTGAGCCTCTCGGACCCTTAGGGTGGCCTGGGCTGTTTGGATCAAAAGTCTGCTCGGACCTGCATCTCGGCATGACTGTTTGGGACTGGTAGGCTCGCCCTTCATCCGCAGGGAACTGCCTGGAGACCAGCATCTGGGCCAGGTCTGTTTGGGCCCATTGCCCCGCCCTTGACCCCCAGGAAGTCTCCCAGAAAGCAGCATCGTGGACTGTCTCTTTGGAACCCAAAACTCTTGGACCCGCAGAGTGGCCCGGGCTGTTTGGATTGGGAATATTGTGGAGACTGGCATCTTGGCCAGGTCTGCTTGGGACCAGGAATTTTTCAGAAACCAATATTCTGGCCTGACACTTTGGGACCTGTAGGGCCTTCACTTGCAGGGAACCTCCTGGAGACCTGCATGGGACAAAGCACGGTGGCCTGGACTGCCTGAAATTCCACAGGCTCCGGGGTGGCCACACCCAGCATTCGCCTTACAACTTAGGGAGCCAGAAGCCCACAGAGAGGAGTTAGGACCCTGTGAGGAAGCCAAGAGCCTGTGGGGGAGCCACTGCCATTCCAGGAACTGAGGGTGTAAGAGGGAATTAGCCACACATGCAGAGAAAGCTTTGGAACACCACTCAAAGTAAGGAAATATAGAAAAATGACAAAAGGAAAGACCAAAAGGCAGGGTCAAAGCCCTAGCCCTCCCCAAAAAAGCTTAGAAGCTGTGTACATAGAAGAAAAAAGAAGCCATACACCTGAAATTTCTGAAATGATATCAAATGAAATAAATATGCAAATAGGGAAAGCTATGGAGAAATTCAAACCAGAAATACTTGCCCAGGTAAAAGAAGAATTGATAAAAACAGTGAAAGAAATAGTGAACGCATCTAGTGAAAACACACCTAAAAAATTAGAGGAACAAAGCAAACAGATAGAATCCCTGAAAGAACAATATAAGAAACAAACAGAATGCATAAAGCAGATTCAAAGAGATATACAGGAAATCAAAAATTTTATTGAAAACTGTAAAAACTGCCTCAATGAAAGTGAAGATAGAATTTCAGACCTCAAAGATAAGATTGCAGCCAGTGAGCAGGAAAGACAAGATCTTTTAAAAATAACAAAGAATCAGGAAATAACAATTCAACACCTGCAAGATGATGCAAAGAAAAATAACATAAGATTAATAGGGATAAATGAAAAAGAAGGGGACAGCCCAAAT
>PVJX010037240.1:0-17086 GCA_004027295.1 Dolichotis patagonum
GGGGGTCTTCTATGTAAAGTATCATGTCATCTGCAAATAATGATAATTTAACGTCCTCTTTTCCTATCTTTACTCCTTTTATTTCTCTTTCCTGTCTTATTGCTCTGGCTAGTATTTCCAGTACTATGTTGAATAGCAGTGGTGATAATGGACATCCTTGTCTTGTGCCTGATTTTAAGGTAAAGGCTTTCAGTTTTTGGCCATTTAGTATGATGCTGGCTGTTGGTTTGCCATAGATGGCTTTTACCATACTGAGATAAAGACCTTCTATTCCAATTCTCTGTAAGGTTCTTATCATGAATGAGTGTTGGACTTTATCAAAAGCTTTTTCTGCATCTATAGAGATGATCATGTGGTTCTTCCTTTTGGCTCTATTGATATGGTGGATTACATTTATTGTTTTGCATATGTTGACCCATCCCTGAATTCCTGGGATGAATCTCACTTGTTCGTGGTGCATAATCTTCCTGATGACTTGCTATTTGTCAGTATTTTATTGAGGAGTTTTACATCTGTGTTCATTAGGGAGATTGGACTGTAATTCTCTTTTTTGGCTGGGTATTTCTCTGGTTTTGGTATTACAGTGACACTTGCTTTCAGGAAAGAGGGAGAATTGCTTCCCTTTCAATTTTATTGAAGAGTTTGAGGAGTGCTGACATTGTCTTCTTTCAATTTCTTGTAGAATTCAGCTGTGAGTCTGAACATAAATAAACAAATAAATAATCAGGACCTGGGCTTTTCTTTGTTGGTAAGGTTCTAATTACATTGTCAGTTTCATTAACTGAATTTGGGTTATTCAATAGTTTTACATCTTATTGATTCAGCTTTGGTAATTCAGACGTTTCTAGGAATTTGTCCATTTCTTCTGTGTTATCATATCTATGAGAGTAGAAGTTTTTGAGTTAGGTATTGACAACCTTCTGTATTTCCACAGGGTCTGTAGTGATTTCACCATTTCATTCCTTATTGCCTGAATTTGAGTTTTTTCTTTTCTTTTAAAGATAAGGTGAGGCAGGGGCTTATCAATTTTATTTATTCTTTCAAAGAACCAACTCTGTGATTCGATAATTCTTTGTATTATTTTCTTAGTCTGTATTATGTTGATTTCTGCTCTCATCTTTATAATTTCCTCCCTTCTTTAAGCTTTGGGTTTGGCTTGTTCTTCTTTGTCTCGATGTTTGAGGTGTAGCATTAGGTTGTTTATTTGTGTTCATTCTGTTTTCCTGATGTGGTAGTTCACCACAATAAACTTCCCTCTGAGGACTGCTTTATTGCATCCCACAGGTTCCAGTAAGATGTATTTGTATTTTCATTTTCCTGTAGATATTTTTTAATTTCTTCTATGATTCATTAATTATTCAGGAATATGTTATTTAATTTCCATGTTTTTATGGAGGTTTTGCAATTTCTTTTGTCATTAATTTCCAGTTTTATAGCACTATGATTAGATAATATGCATGGAATAATTTTGATTCTTTTGCATTTACTTAAGCATGTTCTATAGGCTAGTATATGGTCTATTTCAGAGAACATTCCATATGAAGCTGAATGGAATGTATATCCTGATGTTGGTGGGTGGCACACTCTGTACACATCTACTGAGTACATTTCTTTACAAGTTTGATTCAATTGTATTATTTCTTTGCTGACTTCCTGTCTAGTTCATCTGGCTCTGTGTGTCAAAGGGATGCTAAAGTCTTTCATTATAATTGTGTTATTGCTAATTTGATTTTTCATTTCTATTAGTATTTATTTTATACAGCTGGGTGCTCCCATATTTTATATATATATTTAGGATTTTTATCTCTTCCTCTTGAAGTTTGCCCTAACTAGTATGTAGTGACCTTCTTTATGTCTTCTGATTACTCTTGGTTTGAAGTCCACATTATCTTCAAACAATACAGCTAACCCTACTTTTTTGGGGGGCATCCTGTTGCATGAAGTATTGTTTTCCATCCTTTGACTTTCAATCTATGAGTTTCCTTTTGGGTTAGATGGGTTTCCTGTATATAGCATATGGTTGGATGTTGTTTCTTGATCCAATCTGCCAGTCTGTTTCTTTTAATTGGTGAATTGAGGCCATTGACATTAATGGTTATAACTGATATATATTGGTTCATTTTTATCATGTTATTTCTCTGCTGTTAGTTCTTTACCTTTTCCCTCTTTTTAATTGTCTTCTCTGCTTAGTGGGGGCACCTTTTGTTGGTGTTCTTGGAGTTGCAGTTGTTTTTATGTCTAGCTAGAATATCTTTCAGTATTCTTGGCAGGGTTGGTTTGGTGGTCATGATAGTTTTTCAGCTGTTCTTTGTCATGGAAGTATCTTATTTTTCCAACCATTTTGAAGGACAGTTTTGCAGGGTACATCAGTCTGGGTTGGAAGTCGTTTTCCTTTAGGGTCTGAAATACTTCACTCCATGCTCTTCTTAACTTCATTGTTTGTGTTGAGAAGTCTGCTGTGATTCTGATAGGCTTTCTTTTATAGGAAATCTGTCTCTTCTGTCTAACAGCTTTTAATGTTCTGTTCTTATGATGAATTTCTGGGATTTTGTTTATTGTATGTGTGTGTGTAGATTCATTTTGGTTATGACTAATTGGAGTTCTATATGCTTCACTTATCTGTACATCAGTTTTGTTTCCCATGTTTGGGAAATTTTCTGCTATTACTTCTGTAAATAGTCTTTTGATATTTGTGTTGTCACCTTCTTTTTCATTTACACCTATCAATCTTACATTATTTTTTCTTTGCATCATTTTGCAACTGTTGAATTGTTATTTCCTGATTCCTTGTTATTTTTAATTGATCTTTCCTTTCTTGTTCATTAGCTGCAATCTTGTCTTTGAGGTCTGAAAGTTTATCTTCACATTCATTGAGGACATTTTCCCAGCGTTTGATGGAATTTTTGATTTTCTGGATATCTCCTCGCATCTGTTTCATGTATTCTATTGTTTTCTTATGTTGTTCATGCAAGATTTCCATCTTTAGCAGCCCAATTTGTGATAGCTAAATCTTGGAAACAACCAAGATGCCCATCAACTGCAGAGTGGATGAAAAAGATGTGGTATTTTTACACAATGGAATACTACTCATCTATAAAAAAGGATGATCTTGAGGCCATCATAGGGAAATGGAAACAACTGGAGACCATCCTCATTAGTGAAATAAATAAGAATCATATTTATAAATATCACATTGTTTTGCTAGTGTAAAAAGTAATAAGAAATGTAGGAGTAATAAAACACGAAATGTGTAATTACTATTGTAAAAAAGAGAGGAAAAGAAAGGGCTCTAAAGGATATAATTGCACGTATGTTTAAGTGTGTAAGATAGATGACCACATTACTGTTTTTGTTAGATTGTTGAGAAGAACTGTTAATAGTCTCACTGTTTGAATGTCTACTGCTTTAATTTTATAACTTGAACAACTATTTCCAATGATGACAGTATGTTACATATCAAGTGTCGATTTCTTAGTTTTTTGTTTTTGTTATTTTTGTTGTTTTTGGGTTTTTTTGTCTGTCTGTTTGTTTTTGGATCTTTTATTTTTTTCTGTATTGTTGCTACCACTTTTCTGTTTTGTCTGGTTGGGTTTTTTTTTTTTCTCTTTAAATAAAATTTTAAGAAAAGATTTCCATCTTTTTGTTGTGCTTCTTGATTTTCTTAACTATGTGCTTCTTTAGATATGTTTGGCACTGCTTTTATTATATTTATCATTTTTTCTTTTACCTGGGATATTATTTCTAACCTGAGTTTCTTAATAGCTTCATGGAGTTGCTTCTTTATTTCAGTTGCTATCATTTCAGAAGCTTCAGGTGTATGGCTGTCTTAGTGATTTTTTTACTTGCTGCTGAGACAAAATATCCGACACTTAAAAGGAAGGAAGGAAAGGTTTATTTAGTCCATACTCAGTTGGCTCCAAGCAGCATAGCATGGTGGAACAACCATTCATGGCTGCTGCAAACAGCAAGGCGCAAACTGGCAAGAGAAGAGAGAGACACACCTTCTTGCTGCTGTTACATCATATCCTGGATCCACCCCTAGATGGGTGTAGCACCCACACCACTAATGCAAGTGCTTGCTAGACATTGAACCAATCAGGAACACATAATTGCCTGAGGCTTGGGAGCCACTGACATAAACCATGACATTCCATCCCTGGCCCCCAAAGACTTATGCACATCCTTTATACAAAAGGCATTTAGTTCATCTCCAAGAGTTGCCAAAGTCCTAACAGTTTCAAGCATTGCTGAAAAGTCCAAGTCCCAAGTCTCCTCCAGATCTATGGCAAACTCTTAGCTGTGAGCCCCTGTACAAATAAAACAAAGTTAAACATTTCCAAAATGCAAAGGTACAAGATGAACATTACCATTCCAAAAGTTACAAACGGGACTACAAAGCATTGGAACCAAAGCAAGTCCAACATCCAGCAGGGTGAATATTAAGTCCTAGAGTTCTATGTTCAGCATTTGAAGCAATCTGATTGCAAGCTCCAAAAGGGTGATTCTGCCCCCAAGGTACTTCCAGGGATTTCAGCTCCCACAGCTTCTCTCTTAAGTCTCCTCTGCTTGTTTTTTGCAGCTTTCTTTGGATGATCCATGTTCATGGCTTTTCCAAACTTCTAGGGTTGTCACTGAACCTTTGGCTTCACCCTTACATCTTTACACATTACCCTCTCAGGAGCACACTGCATGGCCTCCCAGGCCATTTGCAGTCGAGGTGGAAGCCATCTTACCCTCAGAATTTGTGTATTTTCCTTGCACCTAAAATCAGTGCCATGTGGATGATGCTAAGGTTTGCTGCCAGCTGGAGCAGTAGCCAGGCTTTTCTCTCTCTTGCCTGTGGGTGTTGAGTGCCTGGATCACTGGACTCTGTGAACCTGGTTGTGAGGGAAAGCTTCTCTATGTTGCCACCATTCTGGATGGTGTGGCTGCCGCCATTTTGGAGCCTCATGTGGTCTCCCGTGCCATTCTGGAGGATGGTGCTCTGCAGCTTTCTCCTCTGAGCAAAGTCTTTCACTTTTGCAGTTTTGAGGCTGCAAAGGATGGAGACCCACTGCTTCTTGGGATGCCCCCAGCCATCTTTTTTATTTCTCTGTTCCTTCTCAGCAATCGAAGTTTCAGCTCTATCTTTACAATCCACAGCTTTACTGGAGTTTTCCTTCTGGCCAAACTCACAGTGTTTTAAATTATCCTGCTGGGCTTTTCACTCTTGATTTGCAAGATAAATCTGGCTAAAAGACCCAAACAATAGCTATGCCACTGACTATATTCAACTTCCTTGAAATTTCCTTTGCCAGATTAACCAGTCCTCCACCCTTAATCTCAGTCTCAAGCAAAAATCTCTGGACATGAGGAAAATGCAGACAAACTTTCTTCCAAACCATAATACATATGGTCTGGAGTCCAAACCAATGCAATCCTTATTCCCAGCAGAAATCTTCTGAGCCTGGTCATTACCATCAGGCTTTCTGTCAGCCTTCTGGTCTCCTGAGTTCTTACCAGAATCTCCTTTACAGAACAGCCTAAGCTGTTTCAGCTCTATGCATTCAGGTGACATCTGCAAACCTTTCCAAACTGCCCACAAGCCATTTCCAAAGGCTCTCAAGCCACATGATTATGTGTAGTCACAGCAATGACCCCACTTTTGATAATAAATTCTGTTTTAGTTACTTTTTACTCGCTGCTGGGACAAAATACCCAACACCCAAAATGAAGGGAGGAAAGGTTTATTTCTTACAGTTCTTGGAGGCTTCAGTCCTTACTCAGTTGGCTCCAAGGCAATGTGGCATCATGGGGCAACCATTCATGGCTGCTGCAAACAGCAAGGCGCAAACTGGCAAGAAAAGAGAGAGACACACCTTCTTCCTGCCATTTCATCATATCCTGGCTCCACCCCTAGGTGGGTATAGCACTCACACCACCAATCCAAGTGCTACACAATGAACCAATCACAAACACATAATTGCATGAGGCTTGGGGGCCACTAATATAAACCATGACACTGGCTTACATTTTCTTCTGTGTCCATGTCTCCTAGGCTTGTGGGATGAACTAGAGATTTGAGATTGTATTTTGCTCTTTTGTTTTGTCATTTTCCTGTGTTCCCTAGCTCCCTAGTGGCACTTAAAGGCTCCTGAGATGGGTAGGTTCACACTGGGTGGACCTTCAGCACTCCCCATGAGGCTCACCGAAGCTCCGTGACTACTTGAGGACACTGGCCAGGGCCCTACCAGATTCTGATTGGTGTAGTAAGGCTGAATGGCATGTGGAGTATGTGGGGCAGGCCTTCAGCTCATGCGACATGGCAACCAATGCTCCCCAGATTCTTGGCGTCTCTGGGTGTAGCTCTACCAGGTTTGGAGCAAACACCCACTGTTAGGGATCGCTGTGGCAGGCTTCAGCTCACATGCAGTAGCTCCTGGCTACCTGGAGGTCACTTGGGGCCCAACCAGGACCCAAGTGACAACCTTAAGGTCCTGCAGTGTTCAGGGATGCTGGGTAGGGGCCTTCCAGGTTCCAAGCAGAGTCCTGCAGGTGTACAGCTAGGTAGGGGTCACTGTTGTGGGATTTAGCTCACATGTGGCAGCTCCCTGCTACCTGAAGGTCGCTAGGCAGGGCCCAGCCAGAGCTCAGTAATGACCCAGTGGTTCTGCAGTGTTTGGGGATGCTGGGCAGGGCCTACAAGATCCCTGGCAGAATTCCATGGCTGCACAGCTAGGTAGGGATCCTCAAATTACCTTATGTTGCAGACTACAGAAATGAATTTGATATGTGTTATTGAAGTCAAATATCTGTTAGGGATGTCTGCGATATTCCACAGAAATAACGCACTTGGAGCTGGGATTTTGGAAGCTAATTAGATCGCAAGGGCATTATACTCATCAACAGATCCATCCACTAATGATTTAATAGCTGGGTGTGCTCTTAGGAGATGAGGCCTGGTGAGAGGGGTCACTGGGGCCATGATCCGGAAGGGTGAACTGTCTCTCTCTCTCTGTGTCCCGGCCATCATGATGTGAGCAGCTTTTCCCCATGGCTGGCCCTTCCACCTGCCCTGTTTGCATCTGAGCCTCCCAACCATGGACTGAAAACTTGTGGAACTATGAGCTAAAATGCACCTTTCCTTCTTTAAATCGTGAATGTAGGGCCTGGAGGGGCTCAGCAGTGAGAAGGAGACCGTGACAGTCTCTAGAGACCAGGCTTCAGAGCTCCTCTGTAGATGTGGTCCCGGGCTTCCAAGTTAGAATTCATGACTGTGCTCCAGGTAGTGAGTGTAGGCTTCACGTTGCTTTTCTTTGATGATAATTATTATTTAACCTGTAAAAACCAAGGTCTTTGCTTGTATGTAGATGGTTGATAGCAGATAATATGGTGAAAAATGTGCATTACCAAAGATAAATCCCAACTCTACCTTCTTAAAACATGATCCTCTGTTTCAGCTACAGTAAATGAGGGTAGGATCTGAATTCTAAGAGCATCCAATATTTTAAGAGAGTCAGTAAATGTGTGTCTTTAGAACAATCTCAGTCCCCAGGTACTAGACTATAATCAAATCATCAAATAGATTTTTCTATGGATCAGAAAGACTTGATCCATTCCCAGTAACATTTCTGCCGTTGTTATTATTCTAGCAGCTGTTCCCATACGTCCCAATGAATCCAGATAAACATTTCCCTTCTGGGAGTATGTAAAGGTCCCCGAAGACTGCCAGAAGACGCTGAAGAACTACTCAAACCATCTCTAAACAACTGTGGTATGGGTGATAGGCTGCACACCATCTTTAGCTTCCTATGTATGTAAAAGGTATGATAACAAAAGCAAAGCAGATGAGCACAGGCACAGTGAGCATAAACATGTGATGCACCCAAAATCAAACTGTTTGCCAAGAAAGAAAGCTTTGTACCAAACAGCTCTGAAGAACTGGGAATCGTCTAAGGCTAATGGTAGTCATGCATACCCAAACATTCAGGCACCATGAACTTTTACAAGTGGTAAAGGATGGATCCTACTATATTTTTTGGATAGTCTTTCACATCATATTTTTATGTATGATGAAAATTGCTGAGAATACAAATGTATTTCACCTCAATTATCCATAACCTTAAGAATGTCTTAGAGTTCATTCTAGTAACTTTGTCCTGTCAAAGGATATATATATATGTATACGTACATACATATATATATACATACATACAATGTGGTCTTTGTGAAAATAAATGCAAGCATCATCACTTACCCATCAGTCAGGAGAAAATGCAAGTGGTAAATAACATTTACTGAGATTGCTCATTTCAGTCATCACTGACTGCTCATCTCATGAAAGACAAAAAGACACAGGCATGTACTTTCTACGGCACAATTCAAAGGATTCCTAAGGCTCACACATTCTCAGGTTCTGGGTGATTTGGTTAAATAGGAGACTGGAGGTGACACTGGCAGAAGTATTATTGTAGCTGTACGAGTTATAATAGGAAGTGTATTTGGTCAAATAGGATGAGGCAACTCCACCAACAGACTTTAAACTCCTCAGCAACTATGAATAGAAACTATGAGTAACCTGTGACAGTGTCTTAGGCAGACCTTAATTTAAGGTAGACTTTATTTTCTGAGTTTTTAAAATAAATTTGTGTGACTCATAGCTGATTCCTACATATCTTTACAGGTCAGAAGTTATGATCCTTGACAAGCTATCAGTGGAACAAGCCAACTCAAATCCTCAGCCTCATGACCTTCTAAGGCAAAGCCTTTAAATGGGTGCCCTTAGGAAGTGACTTTGATCTGATGTTCTGCTCTGGAAGTCATCAGAGGCACTAAAATGGGGTAAATAGGATCAGGCTGTGGCCTACGACCATGTTTGGAAATCAGTCTGTGACATGGCTTTGTTTCTTATCCCTTGGGATAATTAGCCACAGATCTCATGTGCCAGGAAACATGGAGGCACCAAGGTGGAGGAAGGAGCTTGGCCCCAGGCAGAGCAGCTGCATTTGGTAATGGGCTTCTTGCCTGCAAGGCCCCAATGTGGGGCAGCGCATCATGGTGAGAGATACAGAGCTCTGCACCATTTTATTAAACTTAATGAGCAGTCAACTGTTACTACTTCAAATATGGTACAAGGACTTAAAGACAGATTATCCAACTTCCTTCCTTCCATTTTTAAAAATACATTTTACTTTAGTTCATGCTATAAACATGTAGTGCAATGCTTACTCCTTTTTCTTATGGAGTCATTTTTTAAAGCAATTAAAAGTCTGAAAAATTGCCAGGTGTGGTGGCACATATCTGTAATCCCCACACTTTGGAAGCAGGAGGATTGCTGTGACTTTACGGCCACCCTAAGCTATACAGTGAGCTGAAGGGCAGCCTGCACTACAGAGCAAGACCCTGTCTCAAGAAAGCAAATAAAAAAGTGTGGAAAATTAATTGTATTTCACTTTCATATATTTATTTTCAACACTCTATATTTCTTTGTGCAGAAGTAAGTTCTCTTCCTTTATTCTTTCATATTAAAGGAATAACTTCTGTTGATAATTCTGCTCTTATTCATTTTTGGGGAGTATTTATACTTCACTTTTAGAAGATATTTCTGCTGAATTTAATATGAGTTCATAGGAATTTTTATTCAGCCCTTAAAGATTTCACTGCAGTTGAACAGTTTCTGATAAGTAGCCTGTTGTAATTTTTATTGTAGATAATTAGACCTTTATCTCTGGCAAGCTTCTGGACTTTTCCATTTTGTTTTGTTTTGTTTTGTTTTCAGCAGCTTGGAATTTGCCTGCCTTCTCTATCATACTTCATAGTATTAATCATATTTATTTTAATTTTCTGCTAAGTAATTTCAGTGTAGGAGCCTGGTTGCTTGTCTTGTTCTTTTAATTTGCACGTTTTATAGAAATGTGTCTTTTGTGTGTGTAGGCCTCTATGCTCGGCAAGTGCTCTCTCACTGAGCTACACGGCCATCCCATAATGTTATATTTTACTCTCTGCCTTTGCTGAAACCTCTTTCTTATTGTTGTGTTGATTTAAAATTGTGATATTTTATATTGAGCAGTAGAGACATAAGTTATAAAATAAGCATGTATTTTCTTATGGAAGGTCTTTAACACAAGGATTAATTTAGGCAAGAATTGGACTGAACCTGAATGTTTTGTTTCTTTTTCCTCTTTCGAGTCAGAATCTTGCAATGCAGTCCAGGCTGGACCTGACCTCCATTTGCAGCCCAGGCTGACTTTCTGTTTACAATCTTCCTGACTCAGACGCCCAAGTGCTTGTATCATAGGCATGTGCCAGTGTGACTGAAAATGGACTTGAAGTTTATTGTTACTCTGGTTGACCTCAATCTCCCAAAGGCTTCAGAGCCCTTTACCAACATAAAATGTTTAAAGTGAAGGTCAGGTTGTTCCCTTTACCAGGTCTTCCCTTTGTGCTGTATCTCAGACAACGTCTTCCATTTTCAGCGTTCACTAATAGCATTTACTTATAGAGTTTGTTTTTGCTGAACATTTGTGATCCTGGGGTGTGTGGGAGGCATAGTGGGCTCAGTATTTCTGAATAAGCTTCAGAGCACTTTCTTTACTTTTTGTTCCTTCTCATGCACAACTTTCATTTTTCCAAGCGTAGCTGAGAGAAGCCTATAATTTTAAATGAGTCTACTAGTAGTTCAGAAGTAACAGAAAGGAATTACAAAGTGAAAATAATTCCTAAGTTCCATTAAATATTACTACACTCAGAGATTCAAAACCCAAACTAGATCTTTTGCATCCACTATCACCTCCTTCAACATAAGATTACCCTGCAAAAGTAAGAGAATTCATGAAACTCCTTACCTAGAATCATAGACCAATTTGATTTTGAGGCCCCACTGAGAAGAGAAAGCTGCCTACTTCCAAAATCCAAGGCTCTTCACGTTCCTGCTATAGGATAGAACTCTTTCTAGGATAAATAAGAATGGAGAATTTTACCTTGAATAAAATCTAGACTCCATGGACAAGTACCTGACTTACTTCAAGGTTTCTAAGTGTCAGTGAAACAATAATCTACTACCAGTACATTTATAAAATTTGATTTATTCAGTCACAAATCATACCAAGTCATACATATCTATAGTCCAATCTAGTCTCCTTTGGATAAACCTAATCCATGAGTCAGAGATGACTAGAAAATTGAGTTCCGCTTGGTTGCTGGCATCAGGCTCCTAAGGAGCAGCCAAACCAATTCCATGGCAAATGTTTCCTCCTATCATAGGTTCCTTAGGACAGAATTCAGCAATCCTAGGCCCCATCATACAGTTTAACTCAGCCCTTTTAGTAGTCATCATATAAAATCATAAAGAAGTATGGTATTGTCATGGCTGGTTTGGTAAGGCATGGTAAATGATGTGGGAAGGATTGCAAAACAGGACAGGAAGAATTGATGGACACGTATGGGACAGCATAAGCAAGACCCACAAAACTACAAGGAGCCAGCCCACTGCTGCTTTCTGTGGGCACTGCTTTTCTATCACTGTTTCTATCAGGTCAGGAATACAAACTCCAGATGGACTCAACCTGTTAATGTAAGCAGTCATTCTCTCCTTCTGGGAGGTAGTCAGTATTATTTTCTCGCCTTCACTGTGTTTGACATGCTTTTGATTCAACTTTGCAAATTTTATTGAGTATGTATTATGTATGAAATAATATGTGCGTGATTCCTGGGTATCTGTGATTTGATAACAGCTGAGATGAAAAGTAGACGGTTCCGCTGTTCATAGGTGATGACTCTCAGTCACTCAAACTTTTGGTTTTGTTCATTTGTTTCTTATTAGGTATTTATTATATGCTTACTAAAACCCAACTTCCTAAGGCGTGAGACAAGTCATTTTGTATACAGTGTAAATTGTTTCATTCCTCTTTCTCAAGCTCCTTGACCTCACGATTATAGTTCATTATTCAGGTCCCTCCTGAAGGTAAAGCTGGCATGCCTGACCCCTCTGAGCCGAAACATGCAGCAGGCTGCAAATCCAAGCTATGGAGATTGCAAGTGATGGCTGTGGTTTGTTTTGACATAGGTAAGAATCACCCCATTAGCACATAAGCGGCTTCAGAAGAAAACCTCTGCACTGCAGTTCCTAGGTATGGAATTGAACCAAGATTTTACACTGAAGGTATGAAAATACTTTAAAATGCGTTAGTAGGGGAAAGTGGTAATATTTGTTTTTGAGTGATGTAATCTCTAATGTCTAATGTAAAGTGAGATTTTGTAGCAGGGGTTTGCTTCTTAAGAGATGGAAAATTTTTAAAGGACAGTATTCAATCAATCCTATATTACCTTATCTTTTTTATGTTATTTTGTGATCCAGTGATTGAAACCAGAGTCTTACACAACTTATACAGATGCTCTACCACAGAGCAAAGACAACTTGAAACTCCAATCAAAGACAAATATTGACTAAATAGAAAACATTGATAGCAGCTGAAAAATATTTAAAATAAAGTGATAAATGAATTTTAATATAATTTGTTCAAGGCTGAAGAGTGATTGATAGGTTAGTAATATCAGAGAATGAAACACTGGGGCCAGGGATTTAGTTCAGTGCCTGCCTGGCAAGCCTGAGGTTGTACGTTCGATGCCCGGTAACCCCCCCCCCCCATTTACAAACAATAATTAAGGAATCTGTATGATCAATTTACATTAAAAGGGTGCTGGGATATGTTTTTCAGCATCAATATTTGTTGAAAAGTTTTCACTATTTTTTGTCTTGAAGGACAAAATAAATGAATAAATAAATAAATAAATGAGAGTATATGAGATGACACACCCCCCGGGGTCATCGCTAACACAAGCCACCCTGCGCGCTTCCTGTTCCGGGTTAGTGGAGTCCATGACGAGCTCCACAGAGCTTCTTCACTGTGGAATGCACCAGGCAGTCCTCAAAGACAGCAGCTGGGAAATATCAAAGGCAGCCCAGAGGGCCATTAATTCCTGGGAGTAACTTATCGTGGATAAAAATAATCAGGAGGCAGGAAATGTGATGAGTTTCCACGTTTTTCTTGGTTTTGTTTTGCTTTGTTTAAAGAGTGTACAGTTTGTATTGCCTCTTGGAGGGCCTGAATTATGAAAACAACTGTGACTAATTGTAAGTCCCCATTGGCACTGTTGCTTCTATTATCTTCTGGATCAGTTTTCCGGTTTCCTGCAACTCCACAAAGGTAGGAACTGCTTACTTTCTCTGTCTTACACAAGTAAATTTCCACTTATACTTCATGTACTCTGAAGAAGTCCAAACTGAGAGGTGCGGATTAGTTTTAGCAGTTTATGCAGCATTAGAAAGCTAAGACAACTGATCATTCTTAGACACTTATTAAAGGACTTTCTGAAAAATATTTTTATATAGCAAAATGTATCTGTCTTTTAAAAGATATTCAGTGCATTTTGAAGGGAAACACTTCCCCACTCCAACGTCCGTCTTGTGTAAATACTAACACTTGAAGATTTTTCCTTTGCTATTTAACCTTTTAATATAGGTGATTTCTTTTGTTCAGTAGCTCCTCATGAGTTCCAAGCAGCACAGCTTCTCAAACCCCCACACAGAGGCTGCAAATTCACACCTCATGGTCATCTTTTATTTCTTTTTTGCCCTGGAATGTTAAAAAATTTTGAAAATTGTGATCTTCACACAATCTTCTGGATTTCCAGTTTCAGTTGAAAAAGTACTTGACTGGTAGCATTGGGTTTGCCATATCAAACAGAGTTCACCAAAAAATATATGCATGCTTTAGGAAAAAAAAACTTGTGTAAATATTTTAATATTAAATTTATTGCAACATTATGAGATTGATACAAGTTACCTTTGGCCTCTACAATTACAAGAAGTGCCCAAAGCGGTGGCCATCAGTCTCCAGACATGTATTAGTTTAGCAAAGTGCTGCTTGGGTGACCTTGGTCACTTAGATTGGTGCACATTCATTTTCAATTTCTTCTCTAAGGGCGGGCAGTGTAGTCAGTTTTCTAATATGTACCACATCCTCCCCCACATGAGGGCATTACTATTTGTTGAAAATCCATTATTCTATTTTTCTTTCCTGAAGTGTATACGTATTTTTGGCAGGCTCTCTATTTATGCTATATCTTGTATTTGGAACTCTGATTTTCTTCCTTGATTTACTCTTACCTGTCTTTAATTTTTTAAGAGATTTCCCACAGGTTCTGGTTCGATTAAGGTCTCTTTTCAATTTCACAGTTCTCTTCTGTCTTTTACATGACTTTGTAGCTAGAAATTGACTCTGCAGTATGTGCTTAGCCTCCAACTCAAATGAGAATTTTCTTGTTACATTTCTACCCAAAATTATTGTACCAAGGAAATTATTCTGCCATCCTAAAAATCACCTATTTTCATTTGCAACTATAACAGTATAAAAATATCCGACAGTGTGATATAATGTGGAAAATACATTACTATAATAACTTTTAGATCTCTGGATCCTTAGTCATTTTTTTACAGGGCCCTTAATAACTACTGAGATAGGCTGTTAAGCTTCCAGGCAAGAGTGTGGATTTTTTCCTATTCTCCCTTTAATTTGTTGATTTTTACTATATATTTTTTCTGACAAATATTCATGTCACTACAAGATGTCCATATTTATATGTATTCTCTGGCCCATAGACTAATTCAATAATATTACCTTTTTATGTCTACTGGCATATTACTTTCTAAGCACTTACTTTCAACCTATAGGTATCTTTGTACTTCAACTGCATTCCTTATATCTTACATTTTATTTATTTCTGCCTTTTAAGAGGATACTTAGTCCACTTACATTTAATGGAATTATTAATATGATTGAATTTAGATGTAGCACATTGTTATTTATTTGCTTGATAGTTTTGTTGTCAGTTCCTGTTTTTCTTTCCTGCCTCATTAGTCTTTCCTTTTAGTTTCTATATAGTTTTCAGTAGTTTCTCTATGCATTATATCATGCATTGTTAGTTTTTAGAATTATTAAATTGTCACTTCTTTAAATGTAGAATAATTTTCAAATTCTATTACTCTATTTAGTTTTATGTATACCTTACCCTATTCTCTGCTATACTTGTCATATTATTACAAATTTACAGTGTTTACTTCAAATAATTATATGCACTTTAAAGAACTCAAGAGAAATACTTTATCTTTTGTATTTATTCATGTATTTCCCATGTGTCTCTCTCCTTCCTGAAAAACTGGTTTCCATCTGTTGTGATTTCCCTTCAGCCTGAAGGATTTCATTTAGCCCTTCTTACAGTGCAAGTCTTAAGCTGTCCTTTCTGTCAAGTATTGACCCTTCTCCATCCCTGTTTGCTTGTGTTCACTCCCCACTGCTTTTAAAGAGATGTTTTTTTCAGAAATATATTTATTGCTGTGGATTTAGGTTAGCAGCATAAGCACCTGCCTGGCAAGTGCAAGGTCCTGAGTTCAATCGCTGGTACCAAAAGAAAAAAAAAAGTTTGTTGAACCAGTGTGTTGGTGTGTGCCTGTAACCCAGGCATTTCAGAGGCTGAAGTAGGAGGGTCATCCTGAGTTTGAGGCCAATGGTTTATGATTATGACTGATTTTATTTCCTACGTGCTTTTTGCATCCTCTAACTTTTAATAATAAATCAGTATTTAAAAAACAATAAAAATAAATCAGCATTATTTTATAATTAGAAAATAAAAATTTTATAAATTTACATTTCTATGTCTCCTTTATTAGCAAGAATCTGAGAAAATACTAAAAAACAACAGAATATTTAAGCAAATTATAAAAGATGAAATAGCAATAATAGATAATTGTACTTCATATAAGAGCCTCATGCATGTTCAGAGTGTTTTTATTATTTTAAAACTTTTTCAGGCTGTTGCCTTTGAGGAATTATCCTGCCAAGATCCACTGGCAGGAGTATCCAGCAGACCTCCAGCACAAAGTTTCACTGCTGCCTTCCTGACTCCTCGTGCGCAGTCTTCCTTTTGGCTTGGTTTCACTTGCTAATTTGCCTGCAGCATTTCTGGTGCATTGGCCAGGAAGACATCTTGCTGTCAGCTGAGGTCACTGGTGCAGGCCCAGCTGGTTGCTGCTGGGGTCATCCCCACCTGAGGACCAGAAGGTGAGCCCTCTGACTTTCTCAGAGTCTCTGCAGCAGTCCAGAGCAGGAAGTCCCTGCACAGCAGTGAGGACCTCCTTGGACCCAGGGAGGAGTTAGATGCAGTGCAGACCGGCCCTTGGATGAGGTTACTCAGAGGTCTTCTGCAGTTAGTCAGATTTAACTGTCTGAGGGGGAAAAAGGGAATACTTTAAAATCCAAGTGGCTACAATCAAATTAATTGTAAAAAGTTATAACAAGTAAGAAAAATATTTAAAATGCTATAAATGTCAGAGATATACTTTTGATATGAGAAAATCCTTTATGATGAAGATCTTGTCCTACTAAAAAGATTTTAAAAAAAGAGGCAATGACAAGGCTAGAAAGTTTGACTGAGAACAAGATGGCGGACTGGTAGGTAGCAGGAGAGAGACCCTCTCTGAGAGACAGCTCAAATGCCAGAATAAAACACCCTGGAGAGACCCAAACAGAGAGAGATAGACTCTCACAACACAGAAAGAAACTAAAGCACAAAAACCCGCTCGAATAAGAGGTCCTAGGGCTACTATTAGTGAAGATAAGATCAGCGAGCACGGCACCCGCCTTGAGATGCCTGAATTCCGCCCGACCTGAACAAGTGATCCGCGCCAAAGCGACTGGCTTGAGCCGCTGGAGCCTGGAGCTGAACAGCCCGGCGTGCAGCTTGCCGGGACCGGCACTGCACACAACCCACCCAGAGGCACCGTGAATTCCCACCTCAGCCGTGCTGAAGTCGGAGGTCAGGCAGTCCAGCAGTTCTCGGGGACACAGTGAGTGATGAGAATAAGACCCTCCCACGGGAAAGGGGAAACCGACTGGACGACATGTTGGATTTGGGCAGGACAGCCCTAACTCCATAAGGAAGTGGCTTCAGCTGGTTATTCCCCTCGCCGAGCGGATTGGTGGAATCTGCTTGAAATAGGCCACGCCCCTGGCGGGGACCCAGTTACTTCCCTGAGATCAGTGCACACTGA
>PVJX010037241.1:0-17107 GCA_004027295.1 Dolichotis patagonum
ACATTAAATTCAGAATGTGTATTTAGTGGGACCATATCCACAAACTGAGCCTGATTCTGGTGTATATTGTTATCATCACTGTCCCACGTCTGTCTAAGCCATCACCACACTTGCTCAGTAGACCTCCACTTAAAACAGCTGGAAAACTCAAGACGTTCTTTGGGAGAATATTGGACCCGCTCATTGGTTTCTCTGTATGAGCACCCTTTTGATTCTTCCATAATATGAACCTGGTTACCTGACTAGAGGCAAAGTGGGTGGTGAGAGTTGGTCCTGAGCAACTCTCAGTGTAATGCTCTCAGTGTAAGCAGTATCATGGAATGTTTCCTGAGGTATACTGGGAAAGACTAACACTAAAGACTGAGGCTATGGATGCCTCTGCCACTTTGGTTAAGAAATCTCTTCCTTTATCATAATCTCACCAGAGTTTAAGAGCTCAACATGCTTAGACTCATCAGGATCCTCAAAACTGTCTCTACCCCAGGTTATGGGATCCCATTCTTTTCCAATAAGTGCCTTTACCTTTCCCACAAATACCCTTTGAAACTGAGCATTAAAATTATGCTGTATTTCAGCCAATCAGATTACGAAGGCTTTTACTTATGTTTCTGCAATCTTGGTGCTGAAACTAAAAGATGGGTTTTCTTCTAGGTTGCACTTAGAAACTTTAAAATATTTTTATGTATGTTTGAGCTAGAATTTGAATCTTTGAACTCATTATTTTCCTTTGTTGACTTGTCCTCATAGTCAGAAGATTTTGGATTTCCCATGGATGTTCTAAATTCTTGCTTTTCTGTACTAGTTTGTCCAGACATACTAAAATCAACCAGCCACCATCATTATATGTTCCACTCTGTCAAAAATATTCAAAACTTAGATATACTATTTGCTAAATGTCTTACATCTCACAAATTGTGACTCAGAAAAAATCCAATGGATCTGCATAGCATATTACTTTAAAGAGTTCATGCCAAGAAGTGTCAGTATTCCCCACAGTATCAGAAGGAAAGGCTATGGCATCGTCAGTCTAAAACTAGAGAGCCAATTGTGGAACCCACTAATGCCGTTAAAACATTTCATTTTTATAATTGTCCTCCCTACAGAAACGCTTAATACCAAAATCTGTATCAGTCAGTATTTACTAGGAAAACAAATTTCTTGTGAGTTATACAAACATGTAAGGATTAGAAGATTGCTTTTGTTTCCTGCAGAGTCAGGTGTGGAAAAGTACAAAAGGGCAGTCTGTGTGCTGGAGATCTGAAGGACTCAGTTGAAGACGTGGAGCTTACTGTTGTGTTCTGCTCAGGTTTGTATCAGGAGACCAGAGTCTGCACTAGAAAGCTGAAGTCAGTGCTGGCTGTGTGGAGACAATATCCAAACTGAGAGTGGAGCTCGTTCAAAGAAACTGAGCTTTTCCTTCTTCATTTCCCTTTTATACAATTTAGGTGACAAGCATGTTGGCTGCTGTCACTCATATCTAGTAAATCCCAACTGACCTTCAGTAAATCTCTTTCATAACAGCCAGAACTATGCTGATCCAATTTAGTTGTGTTTCTTACTCAAATTAACACAATCAGTTACTATTATGCTCTTTAATCCTAAAAAAAATCTGTTCTTGGTAAAAATAGAACCCAAATATTGATGTACTGCTGAAAGCAAAATTGGCTAATATATTAAATAATTTTGTCACCAAGATTTCTTCCTTGTTCCAAAAGCTAAACATGCATTAGAACTTGCTATAGATCACATATTGAGCTAAGTGGATGATATCTGCCTTCCTAAAATTTTTTAGTCTAATAGAAAAGAAAAGCAAGCCACTAGATCATAAATATTCAGGCTGACTAGGGCTATAACACAGGAAAAGAACTATTAATAGGGCTTATTAAAGGGAAGGTTTTTGAAAGTGTGAATGTGGCACGAAAACATTTTTTACATTCTGACAATAGAGAAGGTATGGTCATAAAGGTCATCACCTTTATTTTAGAACTGCTGCTTACCAATCCAATTACTAAATATAGCATGACCAAACAATTACATAGTTTTTTCACTAATTTGTATAAGGTAACAGATAATATAAAAACAATGAATTTATCAAATTTGTGCAATACAAGAACTAATTGGGTGAGATGATACCTGCCCGAGTAATGCTCGAGATAGTAGATAAACAAATGCACGTACTGAGTGACGCTTGGGGTAAACGGTTAAGTGGTTAATACCTGAACATATTATATGATCTTTAACCCCAGTGGGTCTACATTATTTCTTCTAGCCATTTCTAATTATGTTGTTTGTGACTTTTTTTCTAGTTGCTATGAATAACCAGTACATTTTATGTAACTTTTATAATTTTGCCTCTCACTACATTGATCCTTCTCTAAATATTCCGAGACTTGGCTTCCTGGAGAGAACTTGAGGTTTTTTCCTATCAAAATCTTTTATATTTCACTCCAGTGCTCTTAGAAATTATAAACAGTTAAGACCCAAGAAGCACCCACTCAATTCTTAATGGTATTTGACTTCTAGCAAATACTCAGAAACACAGAAAGAATCAGAAGCTGCCTACTTTTGAGCTTCTCAGTTCTCAGTTCATTAATCAAAACCCCTGCATAATCACTGAAGCACTCAAGACTACACATCAGGGAGAAACATTTCTAGAGCCATGAAGTTTTAACCTAACCAACCTATATATGGAAATAACAGCTGTAAATTAACAAAAATGAATTTTCAAGCATTCATTGTTCTGAATTTCAAGAAGGCTAAATGAATAACAATCCAGGCTGTAATTATGCAAAGTTGTTTCATTGTATTATTCTGAATACTGAGAAAGACTGAAATGCCATAACTTTGCTTCTGCTGCCTTGTAACATCTAGCTGTAAATAATTTTGGCCTCATCTTCTTTAATAAGTTCCTTCATGAAATCAAAATTTTACGACATACTAATTATTTCCCACTTTTCATTATTTTTTTAACTCAATATTTCAATCCCCTGCTTGTGATTATTCCACTTTTTTGAATGTTATTTTTTCATGTGACTTTTTAGACCAAATTTCACTCATACTTTCAGACTGCGTTAAGTTACCACTTATGATCTGAAATTTCTTCTGGCATCCGGAAGATGTCTATACAAGAAGAAGAACAATTTCCTACTGTAAGCCAAGTCCACGTGTATAACAAAAAGTGTAACAAAAAGCAAAGGACATATTTTTGTTTAAGGCTCCATTTCTGTTCATTTATTTCACTACACTAAGTGATTAGGTCAACATAGGAGTGGTTCACCCTGATTTTTTTTCTAGCTACTTGCAGTTTCCTTTTCCATAGTCATTTGTAAACTCTTCTAAAATACAAACTACATTTTGTTTTTTAATGTTGGATAATTCTTGATTTATTTTCAATTTATTTTTCAGCAAGGCAATACATGTTAAATAAATGAATGAGAAAACTATAAAATCAAAATAATTCTTCATGATAGATGCTAGGATCTCATTATCCATCCAGAAAATATATATGTTTAGACACATAAAGTCATACACATATAATATATAATAATATAATATACATATATAATATTTCAACAATATAAACAGTATGTATTCTTTTCCTAATATGGTTCAGTTTTAAGATTGATTGAAAACACAAAAATGTTCATGTAAAGTACAATTGTTTTCTTTCTTCATTCTTCAAACTCTGTCTCACAGTTACACACACAGAGAGTGAACCAGCCAATAACACACTTGTAACTTTGTTTTTGTAAGAAAGGCACAAAATTACTTGGATATGTTGAACAGGTTGATATCAAGGGCAGACTTTTTCTGGCTGCCCTTAAAGACATGAAAAGCTTCTGAAAGTTACTCATTTCAAATGTTAGTGGTTTGTATATTGAGATCAAAGACAGAAAGTCTGTCAAGTCTTAGATCAATTTGTTACTGCTAGATAAAAAAATTCCCTGTATAGAAATATTGATTATATTTTCAGTGACTAGCCACATACTCTAAATGACCAACTATCACTTCTGCTTTTAACAGCGTGTTATGCAGTGCCTTGTGTTATTTAACTGGCTTCACATTGCTTTTCTTTGTGAGTGTGTGTTTCTTTGCAGCCTAATGACTAAAGCAGTCTCTATATTCTCATTTTGACTAGCTGTGAAATACTATATTGAAAGCACAAATACAAATATACTTGCATCTCTTCGAAAATATTAGGAAAAAACAAATTAATCACATACGCACAATTTACACAAGTTGCAAATATCCACCACAGGGGATTCTGACCACCTCGTGGTGTACATCTTAAACATTCTGATAATCTGCTTAGCACTGCTGTAATATTACCTTTGAACACATTCATTTGCCTTCTATTGGGCTCTTTCTTTTTGTTACAGTACTTGACTTGTACCTGATGATAAGATCAACTTGAGTTGTGTTGCGTCCTACAAATATAGTTTTATATTCCTCTCAGGCCCATTTTCTTATTCCTATAGATAATTAATACACTGTAGCATGTCTAAGTGTTTTGAGGAAGAGTGGATTTTGAAGAATAGAGAATGAAAACTGTTGTGATTACACTGACAAGACACCAGTATGTTGGGAAGTGTATACAAGCTCTAACATAGGTTCCCAAAGGCACCAATGAGTTGTTTGTGGAGAGGGATCTCCTAAAAATATATATTTTCTATTCTAGTTCAATGCCAAAGATCATGAGGTTCCAGAACTACAGGATAGAAATTTGAAGGTTCTTTTTTGTTTTTCTTTTGTCAATCTTGTATCTTTAGTCATAGTTTATGATAAAACATTTTTCATGAGTTCACATTTACATCATTGGTTGACTTGAGTAACCATTACTTTTGTTTGTCACTAAAAATGTTTCTTGAATCAAGATATTATACTATAATTCCCTTTCTTTTTTCAAAATTTGTATCTTATAATTTTTTCAGTTCACTGGATTCCAAAGACTTAGGATAGGAGAGGAAGGAAACTTTTAAATATCTTCTATATGTGCATTCTTGTGATCAGTCAAGAGTTGTATTCCACCCAATCTTTTCATATATTTTATAACTATAATTTTAAGTGTTTACATTTCCCCATCTATTAATAAAATACAAATTTATGTCTTTTTTGTTATAGTAATTATCAGTAATAATCCAGTTTATAGTAGTGTCATTTTGATATTACTGCTTATGCTTACTGTAATCACCTCCATATTGATCCCCTAAAACTACATATTTTAAGTGTATGCAAAAGAGTAATCTCATTAACGTTGCCTACAATGGTTGTTTAGAAAATAAAATCTCATGACTCAGTCTCAAAACTTCTAATTTGATTAGGTCCACTTTGCATCCATGAAGCTGCATTCACTTAACTAATGTTCATTGAATGCATGAACATATGCGTTTCTCAGCACTGAAAATCAGCCATGAATAAAACAAATTATTGTTCATTTCCAATAGTTATTAAAACAAAATAAATTAAAAGATCAAAAACGAAAAAATTTCTACAGCCTAATACATGTCAGTTCAAATAACTTAGAGAATTTTTAGCCCAGTTTTATATGTCTTATATAAAGAAGATGGTATTAAGATATAATAAACTTAATAATTGCAAAGTTACTTATTATTTCATAGACATGGAACAATCCTATTGTTTTTGGAACTGTCCTAAGCTTTTTTTTATCCAATATTGAATTTTACAAGATCTGTATTTCACAAAATGAGACAGATATTATCAGCTATCCTCTTTTTGTAGATGGGGAAGTTAACCACAGACATATTTGGTGGTTTTCATCAAGGCCATAGAAAGAATTAAAAAACGTAGTATTGTGCTGAAACAGTCTAGCTTCAGAGCTTATGTTATTAAACAATATATTCACTTTTATTTTTCTCTTTTGCCTTCACCACTCAGTGAACTCTACTAGGATATGTACCTGGAGTTCCTTACTCCCAAGAATATATTTTCTTCTCTTCTTTGAAGTGAAACATCATTAAAGTTATTGATATGTGTTATGCATTGAACTATTCACATCTATATGTGAATTAAACAATTCTAGCACCTCTGCCAGTTATAATTAACCAATTTACTGAAAATCCAGTTTTAATTCATTTGTGTACTTTTTACACGCTTTAAGAAATATGTATGTTTTGGTTGTTATGGTGGATTTGCAAAACATTATTTATAATGCAAAGGAAAATATATTGCCAGTAAATATTGGTGCAGTTTTTAAATGTCATGCATCTCCCTCAGGACTACAAAAATCTGTTCAAAATCCATTCCAAAGTAGAAGATAAATAACTTCTGTTAGTATTTAGCTCAATGTTTATGGTATCTTTAGATTTGTTACCTTCGTGTTTGAAGTGTTGCTGCTGTAAAAGTCAATCTTATGAGCAATCTTATGAGCAATCTTATGAGCACAATTTAAATAAGTACACTATAAAGTAACTAAAAAATAGATGTATGAGATAAAGGAAAAACCAAGAATTTTTTGAGTTCTTGCTTTCACTATGTATAGACACTATGTTGTTGTGTTTGTATGTTTGGGTTTTGCATAGAGAAAACATCTCTTTAGTAATTTATAACCCAAATATTTTTTTAGCAATTTTTGGAGACTTCCAATATGATATAACTTCAAGTAACTCTCCAGAGAAATGGCAATATCAAATAAGTTCTTCAATATTTGAAATCAGATTTCGATAATCCACTAAAATGTACATAGTTCTGTACTCATTTTCTGATAATCTTAGAATTGATTCTTATTGCACTCACTTATCTGCTTAACCCATTACAATTGTCATACCATGAAAAAAACTAGCAGCATAAATAAAAAACAACAAAACATAAGTTCAGTAAACACACCTGTGAAAACATGGGTCAGAGATTACAGGATGCAGCATCTCTTTGGATGACAGAAAATATATTTTAATATCAAATCTATATATGTTTAGTATTCTTAATTTTATACTGTCCATCATGTAAGTAATGTTTACTGTATTCAAGAAAGAATTTTTCTGTATTTGAGACTGTTTTGAAACCAATACGTGTACACAAGTATACAACATATTTCATTCAAAAATTACCTTTCTAAAGTGTAAAATGGACATATTAATCATATTAATACCTTGATAGTTGTGAAAATACAGTGAAATATTGCAAACAAAATACACAGTACAGTCAGGCATGTGTTAAACAAAGGCTAGAATTTTACAAAATTATATATGTGCAAGTATTTTTTATTTTCATCATCCATATTATTAGTGCATACATATAAATTATGCATTAGAATTTAAAATGTACTATTGTGTTGAAATATAGTAGCATTTACATCATACATTTAAAAACTATTTTAGATACATTTCTATGTAGATGTTATTTATGGATATTACTGGCTGATAAATCTTAAAGTGGGTAACCAAATATCAGAATATTTGTTCTTTTTACTGCAGGGACACACAGGAAGCAAAAGGCACAGAGCATGTGAAAAAAAACAGTATTGAAGAGCATTATTGTGGCATCAATGAGATCATAGATCCACCATCTTTTCAGATAGAAAGAACACTGTATAAATGAAAATAGAAATTGACCAGCTGTCTAACATTTTCTAAAACTATCAGTATTAACTCCTGAAGTATGTGTGCAAAAGAGATATAATATTTATTAACATTTTTTTACAGAACCAAGTGTTCTAATGCCCAACTTCATTGTAAGTAAATGTAACTAAAATAAATGCTTATAATAATAGCAATAATGACAAATCCACTTAATGTAATTCATCACTGTATTACAGACACTGGGTTACTCGTATATCACTTCCATAAAGTACATGCTTAGTATTGGTACTACATATGAAGAAATAGTCTTGGAAGCTTAAATATAGTATTACTTCGTTTTTTCTACCTAGTCTACTCAATCATTAATTTTATAATTTATTATTATTTCATGTATACAATTTATTGCAAACAGATAAATGTGTCTAGTTCCCTAAAAAACTGAAAGTACATAATTGAAATAATTAATGTGCATAAGTTTACATGTCTTTTACACATGTGACTTCATAACAAACCCTCTGTTACTCAAACAAACAGGTACAGATACTTCTATTGTAAGCAAGTGTTTAAGTCATTTTCTCATTTAAACATAATTAAGAAGTAGCAAGATTTGGGGCTAACAAAACTTGATCTAACTACTGTATCTGTAACATATTCAATCCTGAATTGATATTTCTTTATATGTCACAGAATATACCTGTGGATTTCACACAGACTTGAGTCTGATTACTTTCTGCCATGGTTTCCTCTATATTAAACATTCTGTTTCTTTCTTTCTTTCTTTCTTTCTTTCTTTCTTTCTTTCTTTCTTTCTTTCTTTCTTCCTTCCTTCCTTCCTTCCTTCTTTTTTCTTTCTTTCTTTCTTTCTTTCTTTCTTTCTTTCTTTCTTTCTTCTTTCGTTTTTGAGACAGGGTCTCACTATACAGTTCAGACTGGCGTTGAATTCACTATGTAGCCAATGTTGGCCTCAAACTTGTGGCGATTGTCCGAGATCAGCCTCCAGCTTACGGAGAGTATAGGCATGCGCTGTCCCACCTGGCTTATATTAGGCATTCCTAGCTCCAACACTGCGGACCATCTGGATCAGTAAAGTCCTTGTATGGGAGAACGCAGGTTCTGTCCACTGTAGTATGTTGAGTAGATTCCACAGTCTCAGTTCACTAAATGCTATTGGCGTCCCCCATCCCCAAGTTGTGAAAGTCCAAAATATCAACAGATGCTGCCAAATAATCTTTTGAAGGAAAAGCACTTCCAGTTAAAAACCACTGTTTTGCATTACTGAGACATTATATTCTATCCATAATCAAGATTTTGATAAAGGTAATTGCATGTCCAATAGATCTTTTTATTATCAATGCTCAGAATTGTTATTTATTCATTATTACCAATTTATTTTCAAATATAATCAAGATCAGAGACTTCTTTATTTTCATTTGCTTCTCCAGAGTCTGAGACACTTTAACATCTAAACACAAAGAACATATTAAAAATTCTCAATGAACCAATAGAAAACCATCACATGATATCTGTTAAAATTGAAATTCCCCTGCCCTGCTTTGATTGCATTTATAAATACTTCATTGCTCTTAACTACTTGTGCTGCCACAATAGAATCTCATAAATGGGGTGTCATAAATGAAATAAATTTATTTTACTACAATTCCGGAATTAGAAAGTTCACCACAGAAGTGGTACAGAAGTGTAGGTGGTGTTGGTTTCCCCTGAGGACACTATCTTTGGTCTGCAGATGATAATACTCTTGTTTTGTCTTCACAATATAATTCTTATCCTCAGGTATCTGTGTTTTATGTCTTTTGTGTAAAAAAGTTTTCTCTTGTTCTAAGGTCCCATCAATATGACCTTGCTTCATATTAATTATCTTTCAAATACCATCTCCAAATACCATTGCATTCTTAATTCCTAGGGCTTAGTGCCCAAAATATAAAGTGTTAGCATAGGAGGCATAATTTATTCTTTAATAACTTGTGCAATTGAGATTTCAGTCCTTTTAACAGTAAACTGTATATTATATTACATAAATATTTCTCAAAATTTTAAGTATTATATGCTGTCACTAATTTTTGTTATTTTCATGTGCTACCTTCACTTTTATTTAATAATTATAATTCAAATTATTGTTTAACTTTCCAATATACTTAAAAGGAAACATTATATGATTACAATAAATAGAAAGCAATTTCATTGCTTAATATAAGATACTAAAATTAGAGAACAAGATATATGCCTTTAGCTTGCTGTAGTAAAAGATTACACCTGAAATCTACTCTATCGTGGTTAAAATGACAAGTGTCGAAGGTGTGTTAAAGACACATTAACAGCACACTGACTCATTCTCTTTGACATATCCAGAGGGAATGAAAGAAAGTTAAGATGAGAATAACTTTCTTGCTATGTGATTCAGGGTTAATTATTATCTTTCCAGCATACTCTCTAAGACCATCTTCTGTTACTGCAAAAATCATTCTGATTTACCACCCAGTTTCACATCCCCTACTCAGTGATACTGCTCTAGTTGATTTCAAATTCCATTTCAAGGATCCTACCAACATTTTAGGATATGTAAGTGTCAAATATTAAAAGATGTAGAAAGAAAAGTTAATAGTAAAAGTTGTGGGGTTAACTGTAAGTCAAATGGATTGAGTAGAGCCATTGAATAATGTGTTTATAATAATTGACAGAAGAGCGCTGTATAGTTCAGCTTTAATGTGATTGTCTTAAAAAGTTCAAAGACAAGGAACTACTTTTCCCTTTTTGGTACACATATCAAACAGTTTTGTAATAATCCATGTGATGATGGACTGAGATTGTTCCATGATTGATAAATTCAAGGGATATAATATATAATTTTTTGAAGTAGGTGTTATGGTGATTGGTTTAATAATGATACAAGATGTCAAAGATTAAAAATATCAAGGGGAATGTCTATATAATATGCAAAATAATCGTTAAGTGCAAGCATTTTCAACTAGATGAAGACAGAAAGCACATGCACCAAAAAGACTTGAACATCATTCTGTCTGGAACCTTTTGTCACAAATATCTGGAGTAATTTTAAGTTCATTGTTGGAGTCATTTTATGAATTTCATAGTGTGACTTTTTCTTTTGGAGCTCAGAAATGTATATACAGCATCATAAAGCTGAAATGATATGAAAAAATAGCAGAGAGCATTTTCTTTAACAAGACCTATTCTTAAACAGTGATAACAAAATAATTGCCTAGATCAATGCTATTTTATCCCGTTCTCTGAAGTTCAAAGCTACAGATGTCTATTTAGAATGGAAAGTATCAGAAACCTAACATGTACCTTTTCATCTATTGAATGGCCATACACATGGATGACTGTTCTGTATTCCTGAGTCTCCGGAGGCCCTCTGGAGCCCTTCACATACATGTCAACTGCTATCTCACTTCCCCATGCCTAAACCACAACTCTGGCTTTTTCTACACGTGTGCTCTTCACTCTGCTTGAATACAATTGTCTTATTGTGAAGGTCTACTTTCACAGCACTTTTATATAGATATTGTCTATCTGAATCTTCCCTCACGCTAACCCTAAGTGGGACTTAAGATTAAGAATGAGATTCTGACGTCAAAAGCTTACTAAGTGTCAGGCTATACTACGACTGCCTACCCAGGATCCATGGTGGTAACGAACAGCCATTTGCTTTGAAGATGCGTCAATTGCGTAAGTTGTCTCCCATTTAATAACTGATCTGAACAATGCCCATGCATCTCTTTCCAAACTGTTAACATAGTGTCTAACCTCGTCACAGTCCTTATGTTGGAGAAAAAGGCACCAGATTTTTAGGCTACATTTCACTGCCCGCTTGGGACAAAAAAAAAATCTACAAATTGAGATTTTATTCTTATTTTTAGTTTATTAGTACATGGTTGCAGTACGTGATGCTTACATTCATGGCAGGGAGCAGGTGTATATGCATAAAAAAGCTGGTCCTTCTTGAATTCCCTTCATGGGGGTACACACCCTCCCTCCTTTAAATCCCCTTTCTCCATTTTCATTCTTATTGATACTATTATTTTTCCTTTATGTTTATGATACATAACTTTTACATGTATTGAGTATAGTCAGCACATGTAAAGACACACAGAGGGGCAGGGAAAGCAAAGACATATTAATTATTTTGACAGCAGATGGGTAGTTCTTCCCATTGCCTCCATTTCTGACCCTGCCTTTGGTTCAGCACAGTAGGACACCCCTCAGTAATTCCTGGAGATGCTGATCCTGACAGTAAACAGGGCTATTATTCTTTGTGGAAATACCATTAATTAACAAAGGTGTCGTTATCATCACCATTTGCCATTAGCTCTGCTCATTCAAATACCTAGAGAAATCAGCTTCTGCCCATTTCACACACCAGAGCTCTGGCGTCAAAAGATGATGCATTTCCAAGTCCTTCAGGAGGAGTCTTAGCAGGACCATGCACCAAAAAATGACCTCCCAGCAAGGATCCTCCAGATTTCTCACACAGAATGAGTTGTGAATTATCTCATCAAAATTAGAATAGGTAAAAAGCCCTGCTTGGGCAGGTGAGTAGTCAAATGCTGTATACTCTCCTTGTGAAAAGGCAATATGCCCATTTTGTGTTTCAGTATATTCCAGTACTTAGTGGAGTACCTCACACAAGATACTGGTTGAATGATTGAATCAAGAAAACAAACAATAAGTGAGTGAGTTAGTTCTCAAACAGAACCCTGTTCTGCTGCTCATAAGTTTCCAGGCAAGCTTATTGCATCCTCCTCTGATGTACTGCAACAGATCATGACATAATAATAGTAAAAAGAACTTTAAAATTAGACATCTAAAGCAAACTAGACATTCCCTCTCCATCACATTTAATGTATTTGGGGAAATTAATAAGGCATCGGTAGTTTTGAATCTAAGTAATCGTCTCTGGCTACCATGACCTCCGGCGTAGGCACCAAATTCTATCCAGGAATGAATCAAGTCCATGTTTGTCTAGGATTCTTCATAGAAAGTGCATATTTACTCCAAAGGAACTGAAGCAGCTTGATAAACTCTTATCTCTATCAACTCCAAGAAATTCTGTTAAAACTCAAGCTGCTGATCTCTAACCTCAGTATTGCAATAAAGTGAGTCTGGGGTAGGAAACAAGAAGCAGAATGCCCAATGATTTTCCAGTGATAATGTTGCTGTCAGTTTTGTAACATTTGGAAATTAACTGGTGTAACCCTTTGGTATTCAGTGCTTTAGAGAATCATAAAACTTGAAACATCACCTAAGAAAGGTAAACAGGGAGATAAAAAGAAAAATTCAAGATTACCGGAAGATGAGGTATTAGGAGCTACATGAGCATGTGTTGTAGGGACCAGCAAACCTCTTATGTATCCTGACTGTGGTTTTGCTACATGAATCTTTGCATGTGTTAAAGCTCACAAGTATATTTTTCCCAAAATTTAGTTTTATTCATTAAGAAAAACAGTTTTATGCTGATAGGATTTTAAAATTTTTATATTTAATATTATATTTACATTTTTAAAATATTTGCGGTCCTGAGTAATGACTCCAAGGCCTTCTGCATGCTAAACAAGTGCTCCACCGCTGAACTACACCATCTCCTCAAATACAAAACTGAACTACATCATCTCCAGGGTCAATCCAGTGATTTTAATTTGAGTGGAATAAAAATATTACAAGTTTGAACTCCTTTAGTTCACGTATAACTCATATATGATTTCCTGAGGAGACACCCTAGTGCCTCACCACACTGAGCGTGCTCAGTGAGCGCTGTGTGTCTCTGAGTCAGCTCATTTCCTTTTAAGTCTGCTCTTTGAGTTCTGAAACCAAATGTGCTTGGAATTAAATCTTCTCACCTTCTCAATAGTCACCATGAATGAAAATATTTTCTCTACCTCCTCTGGAAGCATCCTTTGACATCAGTGGCAATGCTCTAGGAGACAACAAATAACACTGTCTTTCTCTGCTTTTTGCATCTAGGAAAAATTTTTATTGGCCACGCTCCACACAGTGAATTAACCATTATGTCATGCTCTCCAGATATATGACTTAACCAGTTTACCTTAAGTGAGTGGGGTACCAAATTGTTTGCCATACAAAATAAGCTGTCTTTCATTGTCAACTGGTCCTAATTCAGTTGATGTTAGGACATCAGATAATATTTTCTTGTTCTTTGTTCCAGGGACAAAGAATTATGGTTACTTAGATTAACTTCTGTGCATTTACTACATCTACATAAGATCATACGGCTTTCATATGATCTTGTTTATAAAATACTTAAACACATTAATTCTGTAGAATATCATTCATTGTACAAGTTTAGGGTCTCTAAAGTGGAATGAATTATTTTCCACACAAAGGTTAGTAGGATTAGTATTAGTACATTAAAAACTAACTCAAGAAAGTAGAATGAAAAAAGAATATCCATTAACTATTGAATTGATTCAGAATTTACGTCATGCATGCTACCTCAATATAGGGAAATTAACTTTTATATAGGCCAAATGTGTAGCCTTATTTGTGAGTGTACATCAATTTCTGACTTTTGTTCTATCTTCTACAAAATCAATTTTAGAAATTTATGATCTCTAAGGTATATTAAATGATAAAATTATTCTATGGTATTCAGTGTATTTGCAGCAGAATACTTCTATTGTAATCAGGCTAAAATGAATAATGACTCCTGAGCACTTTAATTTATATTATTCTTTCATTCTAAATTATTATGAGGAAATAGAAATGAATTACTGATATGGAGACAAAAGACAATTTCGGTGTTTGTGATGGTATGATATTCTTAAAAGATACGACTCTAAACTGGAAAATATTTACATTAATGACACAAAATTCAGAGAATTTTGGAAATGCATACCTAGATATAAAGCAATCATTTCCTTATGCATTTACCAAACCTGCCTTGAAAATCATATAAGAGTACTACTCCTAAAGTAAACATAGATAAAATAACAAGAAATATGGATAACATACATAAAAGATGTATAATTTGTTTAAAATTATTGAAAAGATTTTAATAAATTGAGAGAATAAGATATTCCTTCTTAAATTCTATGGTTGCTTACTAGCAAAAATTTGATTCTCCATAAATCAATTCATGGATTTAATATAATTCCAATTAAAATCAGAGTGACTTTAAGGAGTTTTAGAAGCAACTTGAATAAATAGTTGTCATTTCACACAGAACAGGAAAAAAAAACAAGATGCTCAATATTGTTTGAAGATATGAAGGATATCTTATCAGTTATCAAAATATACCATATTAATAGCAAATGTAATGCTTTCTTCTCCATATGGCCGGTACTGTTTTTTCTGTGCATTCTCATTCATGTATTAATTACACAAACATTGAGTCACCATCTCAGCATGTAAATGAAGACACTAAGGAAAGTGAAAAATAAATAATATCAACTAATCCACATAACAAGTCAATGGATGATTGCGGTTTAGAACAAATACATTGGTCTGCTAACCACAAGGTTACCCAGAGAGCTTGAATTAGTAGGTGGTAGAGAGGCAGACTCATAAATATGTGATATGATACACAATAGACCTTGATTAGAGAGAATACATTAAAATCATTTATTCAGCACTGAACCACTTTGCTGAAAGTAAAATTCAGATTTCCAAATGTATCAAAACTAGAGCAACTCACCATAATTCTTCACATTCTGTTCTGTACTTTTAGGGTGTCACACTAAGCATCAAATGTTTCACCATAAAAATTGGCAAAATTGCATCCATGTTCTTTTGATTTGTCTAAAGATTATTTAAGATTTTAAGCTTTGCTAAACAAAATATCTCCACTATCAACTTCTCTTTCTTCATACAAAATTTGTAATGTAAGCTTATAAATTTAATGTTGCTTTTGTCATATGTGACTGTGCAAACACACTTTTTCTGCCAAGAGGTCAACATTTTTCCAATTATTGCCAATATTAAAAAATAAAATTCAAACTCTTTCACAAAACTAACTATTCAAATAGCATATATTCAAATATTATAAATTTATAAATGTAGTACCACTTAATTACTGAGATTGTATTACTTAATTACTGAGATTGTATCTCATATTCATGTATCATGAATATGAGATTCATGAAATGTGTCTTTTGCTGAATATTTTTTTAAAGTAAGCATACAACATATTTTTCAATCACACCATATTATTATGTACTAGGGAACTGATTAGCAGATAGGTCACATAAAAATTTTATTCCAGCTGGATAAAATATGTTAGGTCATTTGCTAAGAACTTTGCCTGTGTCATGCCATCCACAGTTCTCACAAATCTCCATAAAACAATATCATTACCAAAAAAAGAAGTGACTGCAAAAAGAGCTAGATATTTAAATTTATAAAATTCCCCCCAAAAGTCTGCATGTGTGTTAGAATTGTAGTATTATGAGTATTTTGAGAGAGATTAATGGCAGCATGTATTCATTATATGTATATAGATATATTTTTGAAACCATGGATTGAACTCAAGAACTCACACTTACAGGCAGGTGCTTGTACCACTGAGCTAAACCCCTGCCATAATAATTTTTTAATTTAAATATTTACTACATTTTTTGAATCTTCCTCATTGCCCAACTATTCATGGTAATTTCTATTAAATAGTAACATTACCACGTGTCCTCATCTGGCTTATTTACCATATCTGACACAAACCGACTTTTAGCTTTTCAAATTCAGAGTGTTTATGAATCGTGATATGTTGAATTGATTCAGGTCTTTGAGGCAGCTATGACAGGCAAACCAAAGACACTACTAAAGGAAGACTTCCAGAACTGCTTCAGAAAGGCAAATGACAAAGAAGTGTCTTCAAACTGAGGGGGAATATTTTCAGAGGATTCATGAAATGTGTCTTTTGCTGAAATATTTTTTTTAAAGTAAGCATACAACATATTTTTCAATCACACCATATTATTATGTACTAGGGAACTGATTAGCAGATAGGTCACATAAAAATTTTATTCCAGCTGGATAAAATATTGAAAACAGGGTTTCAGAAATATAATTTGAATTTTGGATGTTTACTAATTTTTTAAAAAAAACAGCATCTTAAACATTTCACTATAGTCTTTGGAAATAAAGACTTTAAGAATGCTAGATGAGCAATGTTGTTAGTGCCTAAGGATGTTTCAAGGTGGATACAGTGCTTTTGGTAATGCTATAGAGATGTAATTAAATTGCTGAAAGTCAAATATTTTTAAAATGTGATCAATATTTATGGCATTTTTTTCATATTGTGGATCTAAAATATGTGTTCTTTGCTCTTAAGAGTTTCATCACTAGAGATGAGACTGAAGAAGCAAAATAAGAGCAAAGAAACCAGTTCCTACTTGTGTATTGGTTAGCAAATGGTCACTCATCTAATAAAAATGACTCTCACAACAATTGTATTTATTTGTAGTTAAAATCTAACTACACACAGAATTAGCTTTTGTCTCCTGAAAAGGCAATCATAGATGAAGGCAGGCACTATATATTGAATAAATGCCCCTCCTCTCAAGAAAGTAAAACAATTATCTAAA
>PVJX010037242.1:0-17092 GCA_004027295.1 Dolichotis patagonum
CAGAATACCAGAGTGCTTAGGAGAGAACCAGGCCCAGTTGGAACTTTGAGAACAGGGTCTTTAGGGCCCGGTGCTCCTCGCCCTGGCACGGGCAGTTTTGGAAGCCTCCCCCAGCACACCTTCCCCGGCTCCGAGGAGAAGGTGCAGGGCCTCCTTGGACCCCGCAGGCCTGGTTTGCTGCGGTGGTGCCTGCACTCACTTAAACCCCCTTGGAGCTGCGAGGGGACCCACACCCCAAAATGGACAATCTAGCATTGAGTGGACAAGTAGGAGCGTGGCCCCTGGATTCCTCTGCCCCAGGGCTTCCGGGAACATCCTCTGAACTTCCAGGCCTCCCTCTCTACGCCTGGACGGCCCCTCTGAAGGTGGTCAGGGAATTAAGCATCATGCCCGAGGCCCGAGGCCCGGGGCAGGCATACAGTAGGCACTGGATGTATGCAGCTGACCGCTGCTGTCTGTAGGTCTCATGCTGGGGTGGCACGCAGTAGGCACCAGGACCCTCATCGCTCTCTAGCATGGCTTCGCACCTCGGCCCGGCCTGGGCGGGAGGTGCTGAGGGTAACGGGTGTCCGGAGGAAGTCATCTGGCAGGAAGTCATCTGGGACAGCAGTGACAAGTTAATGAATTCCACCACGGCACCCCAGGCACACGTCCAGGCCACGAGGCTGGCTGCCTGCCGCACTGACCTTTACAGGTGGGCTCGTACCCACCCATCCCTCACCCTGACTGCACGTGCACAGGTGACGGCTGTCTGCTCCGGAGGGACTGCTCCCCCCAGCCCCACTGGCGCCTCTCTCATCACAATGCAACACTGCCAAGTGCGTGGTTCCCTGCCAGCCTGCGCTGTGACAGCGAGGCCAATTCTGCCCTGCCTGGTGGTGGGCAGCCCAGCAAGGCCCCAGGCACCAGGCACCAGGGCGGGGCCCCAGCCCTCCCTCCCCTACCTGGCTGTCACTTGAACCCATTCACAACCTCCTCATCCACTTCTGCTCCGTCTCCTGAGCGCCCATGGAGTCAGCTCATTTGCAATGCCTGCCGTGTGCCCTAAGGAACAGAGAACCCCACCCAGGCTGATGCTCATGTCATTACTCCACGAGGCAGGGATCGTGGCGGTGCAGCAGGCTGCAGCGGGATGCTGTCCTCAGAGCCTCAGGTCCTTGTTCCCATCCGCCAGGGCTGAATGTGTCCCGGGAGGTCATGGTCAGTCTCCTGGAGGGCTAAATGAGTAAGTGCAGTCACTGTGGAAAACGCTGTGGAGAGTCCCCAAAAACTAACAGCAGAAGCACCATATGACCCAGCAATTCCACTACTGGGTATGCATCGGAAGAAGATTAAATCAGTATAGGCAAAGAGATGTGTACCACAGCACCATTCACAGTAGACAGAAAGATGGCCCTCCACGAATGAACGAAGAGAACGTGTACATTAACACAGTGGAGTACTACTCAGCTGTAAAAAGAGCACAGTCCTGTCAGATGCAAGAATTTGGATGGAACGAGGTCACTACGTTAAGTGAAATAACACAGACACAGAAAGGCAGATGCCCCTGCCCTTGCCGATTAGAAGCTGACAAGTCAAGCTGTGGAAGAGCAGAACAGGGTGGAGTCACTAGAGATTGGGAAGGATCAGCAGATACGGGTACAAAAAATTCAGTAAGGGGGATCAAATCACATACAGGGTTCACTTGTAGTTTTTCTTTAGCACCATGGGGTAACTAGTGATTAAAGCAACCTATGATGTATTTCAAAATGACTAGAAAAGATGACACAAAATCCCCCGTGCACAGAAGTGATTAACACTGAAGGGAAGGGAACGCCCGCCCCGACCCAACGGCTGCACACTGAGCAGAAGCACAGGATCATCACATCGCAGCCCCACAGGCGTGCATCGACCCTGCGTCTCCACCAAATAGGGGAACGATGTGTGAAAGTTTGTGTACTGGAAACCTGACATTTAGAGATGGGTTCTTTAGGAATCATTAGGATGAGATGAGGTCCTGTGGGTGACCCATGGCAGCACTGGTGGCTTCATATGAAAAGGAGGTGACATAAGCTGGCACGCTTGCCCCATCAGGCCTCTCGATGCCCTCTGCCACGCTATGATGCAGCAGTCACCAGCAGACCCCAGAGCTGTGAGCTACATAAACCTCTGGTTTTGTAAGTTATCCAGTCTCCAGCATTTTGCTGTGGCCGCAGACAACAGGTGCCCTTCAATAGCCTGGCACAGCTGTCTGCAACTGAAACCAAGGTGGTGGCCACCCCATAGAAGCCGGCCCGACACCTGTCAGCAGCTCCTTCCCTTTGGGAAGAGCCTATCCTCAAGCTGGTTCTCGTTTTCTGGCCCCTAAGGTGGTAAGGGTGGCCCCTTGTGCGTGCAGCACCTCTAGAAGCCACACTCTGGACCTCACACCCATCAGCCTACAGGTTAGACCGTCTAGATGCCAGCCGTTTACACTGAAGTCCTTTGTTCTACAAGGAGGTGAAAATATTGTTTCCCTTCTGAGAAACTCTTACTTTTTCTACATTTTTCAGTTCTGTCACGCAAGGTCTACATGTTTTGTTTACCGCTATGAAGAAGACTCCCATCTCGATATTAGGTTGTTTCCAAATAAAGCCTAGGGTGTGGTGTCACACACATGTAATTCCAGCACTTGGGAGGCTGAGGCAGAAAGGTTGCCATGAGTTCAAGGCCAGCCTGGGCTACCCAGTGAGTTCAAGGTTAGCATGAACTACAAAGAGAGACTCTGTCTCAAAAAAAACAGAAAAGAAATAAAAAATAAAAAAATAAAACATAATTGATTTTGGTTGTTTTGTTTTGTTTTGTTTTGTTGTCTTTTTGAAACAAGGTCTCACTATGCAGTTCAGGCAGGCCATGAGCTCACTGTGTAGCCCAGGCTGGTCTCAAACTCACAGTGATCCTCCTGCCTCAGCCTCCCGAGTGCTGGGATTGCAGGCATGTGCCACCAAGCCCTGCTCCATAATTGATTTTGTTCATTTCCCTCACTGCTACTTCTTGTTTTTTCATCTTATTTTTAAAAAATTGACATTTACAGTTAATCAAAGTCTCTTGACAAATTCATAATGAACTATTATTTAGAAATTAAAAACAATTTGCTTTATACATTAAAAACAGTGCTTATGTTTTCAAAAATAATGATTTAACATACTTTAAACAAATCTGTGCATTAGAACAGACCCTCAGGAAATCCATCTTTCCAAAATATATTTTATTAGACACTTGAGTAGGTAACAGTCACATCCTGTGAAGTTTTCAAAAATTTAGTGCCTAAATGAAATGTAAATCGATACTATGGCCTTTTTTGTTTACTCCCTGCTAAGGTTAATTTTATTTATATTTTTAAAGACACTGAATAATCCAAACTATCTTTAAAACAACAACAACAACCCTTTAAAACTGATTTTCAGAAGCCACAGACCCTCAAATCTCCTCAAATGCTTCAAGTCTAAACGGATGTACTCTTAGATCTTTTTATTCCCTCTGTAATTGACAGCATTTTAATTAAAGCTGGAAAAGTTATCACAGCCATAAGACAAGCAGTAACCCCCAAGTCTAAGTCGTTAATTAGGCAACATAATGAGAATTGTCACACATTGGGATCCGTGTGCCCCAACAATTATCCCCCCTCAGCCTAAAAATCTCTTTTGGATGGAAGAATTATCCAACCCGGCGAGGACGCCAACCCAGCCGCGCGCCAGCATCTCACCACGCAATGTGCCTTCTGCCCAGAAAAGAAAAGGGGGGAAAAAAAAAACATGACCTTTTAGAAGCACCCGTAAGCAGGAATTAAGAAACCAAATTGTTCCCTGAGATCGATTGCCCCATACCCGGCTGAGCGCAAGGAGCCGGTTACAAGGTCGAGCAATTAAGAGCTAAAGCAGAAACGACTCCCATAATTGCAGAATCGCTCATTTGAACAGCCGGATTGGAAATTGTCAACACCATGTCTGAGACTAATGAAGCAAAGGAAATGGAAAAGGTGACATTTGGGGATAATATTATTAGTAAACGGATTGACGACGTGTCAGGTGACAAAGACAACACCGATCCAAGGGTTTATGAAGTCAGAGCTGTTTTCATTGCCATCAATGGATCTGCATGTGAATCTATCCCTAATTGGACTCTATTGATAGCACTCATTAAAAGCCTTAAAGAAAAGGGTTGGGGAGGACCCTTCAAGAGGGGGTCCCCCAACAAATGGCTGGGAAGGAGGCGCTCCAGGTGGGGAATGACGCTCTGCGGCGGGCTCATTACCGAGGCCCTGGAGCGGGTGTGGGCAGAGGTAGCCGTGACGATGGACAGTGGTGCGGCCCTGCTCCGACCGAGATTCTCCTGGAGAAGCCCGACGTGCCGAGAGTCGCACAGCATCCATCATTCACAGCCTCCCGCGCAGAAAGGCTGCGCGCGTCCTGACACCCACAGTAAATTACAGGATCAACCGGGTGAGCCTAATAAGATCCGCGCGGTGACAGCAGGGTCTGTCTCGACGTGATGTGAGAAAATGGCTCCGGCGTCCCGGGGTGGGCTGCGCCATGCCAAAGTGGCTGTCCAAAGAATGAGATTTGTCAAGAGTTTAAGAGCAAAACGGGGGCGGAAAAGTGTAAATGATTCTCACTTAGCTATCTCACTTGGCTTCAAAAAATGGTGTACTTAACTTGACATTTCTGAGTACCTGAATGAACTTAATTGGAAATTGCAACGACCATCAGGCCAAGCTGTCCTTCAACCAGCGGGGCTATGAAAAGCAGCCTCGAATGTGCAAGAACCCGAGGAATACATATTCACCAGCCCTACCCCAGGCTCCCACACCGAGGTCGGTGAGGAGCTCTAAATATGCTCCATCGTCAATCTAAGACCCAGAGAGGAAGAGTAATTCATAACAGCTATGTGCTCTGCCAAGTTAGAAATAATGCAGCTTAATGTGGGAGGAGAAGGGAGGAGAAAGGCGGGAACAATAAGCACGCTGATTGTCACATAAATAATAGGTGGGAGGCAACGAATGTCACTTAGGGCTGACAAACCAGACAGTATTTGTTGGCAACCATCTGAAATCGCTAAGATCTGACCATCTTTTACCTACGAAAACGCTAGTTCTGTGTTGCTCTGGCTAATTAAACATTACAGAAGATATTAGAATAAAACAGTCACTCAAACGACAACAACCAACTTCCCCCAAATTGCAAAAGGAATGCAAAAACAAAAACATGTTGCAATGTGGATAAACCTTGAAAATGCTAGGCTGAGTGAAATAGACCAAACACAACAGGATAAATACCGAGTGATTCCACTTACATGAGGCAGATAGAACAGGCAGATTCATGGGCAGAAAATAGAAGAGAGGGGACCAGGAGTGGAGAGGGGCAGGGCGGGGAACCACGGCTGAATGAGTACAGTGTGTCCCTGTGGGGTTAGAGCCAATTTTAGGAAGAGTTTTGATGTCGTACAACACTGTGAGTGTCCGTCACTTGTGCCCTCGAAATGGCTACCATGATCACTTTCTCATTATACATGTTTTACCAGAAGCTTAAAAAAAAAATACGATATCCAAACACCATGAATTACACAATTTAAGTAGGTGAACTGTATATGTGAAATAGATCTCAATGAACCTGTCTTTTTTTAAGTAACAAAATAATAAAGGAAATTATGCTTTAAAACAACAAAAATAAAATAGACCAGATGGAGAAAAAAAAATCCATGTAACATGATCCATCCAGTAAATATTATATTCACTGTCAGAGCAGAGAGGAAACCGACATAGCGGCACAGCAGGGAACCTGAACACGGTTAACTCATTTATTAAAAGGAAAAGATTTTCAATTACACTTCCAGAGCAAGCCATGGCTCTAAACAGAGTGATGAAAAACGACAGAAAAATCCAGGAAATGGAAACCATAAACAAGCAGGGCTTTGATTCTATCACATAAGGTAGAATGCAGACCAGAAAGCATCAAACATGAAAAAAAAAAAAAAATGTGACACTATTTGCCAGTGGAGACGCACAGTTCTGAATGCCAATGCTGCAGACAGCATAAAGCAGAACTGCAAGAAGTACTAGAAGCCTGGGGACGCACACACAGACACACACACACACACACACACACACACACAGGTCACACTTTTCACAAAGTGAAAATGATGCAAACAACCCTTGTTGATTATAATGCATTCAAAACAATTTTTAAACTAATTAAAAACACATTTTCTGCCAACAAATTTTAAATCTCACTCAAACAACTCTCAGGTGAAAAGCAAAATAAAAATGTAAAGTGCAGAGTTTTCTTTAAAAATAATAACGCTATATATCAGCAACTTTGGAGTGCCGTAATGTAATTACCAGAGAAAAATTCATAAGCATAAATAACTTATACCAGCAATAATAAATGAATGAAAATAAGTGAATTAAATTCCCACCTAAAAAAAAAAGAAAACAAAAAAACAGATGAACCCTAAAGTAAACCACAAAATGCACAATCAGGAACTAATGAAAACAGAAGCAGAAATTAACAGGCAATGCGGCGGAAAAATGACACAGCCGCTTTGGATCCTCAGGAAGCTACACTAAGGCCAGCCGGCGACCCAGCCGTTCTGTGCCCACCAGCACCCAGAGAGTGGAATCGACCCACCCGGCCTCCGATGGGGGTGGGACACAAAATGTGGGCTCTCCCTGTGTCAGAACACCACCCAGCACACAAGGGAACCAAGCCGGCCCATGCCACCGCTCTGAACGTCCCTCAGAGTGGTTCTGCTCTGTGAAAGTAACCAGACACGGAAGGTGACAGCGCGCCCGCCAGACACCCGTGACTTGGCGGCGCAAGAATTCACCAGCAGAGAGGGTACAGCAAAGACAAGAGCTTATTTAGATCCCCAGGGCTCTGTAGGAGCGGCGGCAGGCGGGCTTCCAAGGGAGGAGTCGCGGGCAGGGCGCAGCCGGCTCCGGCGGCCTGGGCAGACGCCGGCGTGGGAAAGGGCCTGCGTGGGCCGCGCAGCTGTCCGGGAATGCGCGTTCCAGGACAGCCTGGGCTCTGTCCCTCTTTCGGGAAGAGCTGCACTGCAACTCGAGTGGGACATCAAAGCTGCGCACTGTCAAGGCCTCTCCCTGCGGCCTCAGAGGGCTCTGGAGCTGTAGATAAGGGGATCTGTGTGTTTTAATCTTTTATCTTGCACGGCCTTCGGGCCTCGCCAGGGCAGTGCTTCGTGACTCTCCCATCCCAGCTGGGCGGAAGGGTGAGGTCCGAGATCCAGAGCTGAGGATTTTAACCTCTCTGGCACCACACAGATGCCGTGATCTCTGTTCCGTGACCTGCCCGGAACAGGCAAGTGCACAGATGCAGAAGATAACCTGTGGATACCAGCAGATGGAAATAACGGCAATGAAAACTAATTACTCAGTGGGTACAGGGTGTTTTTATGGGGTGGTGAGAAGTGTTTACACTGGAGAGAGAGCTGGTTGCACAACCTTTGAGTACACTAAATACCATCACATTTTACTTTCAAAAAGTGAACTGTATGTGAATTGCGCCTCAATCTTAAAAAAGAAAAAACGATGATGTATAAAACAGAAAATCCATAGAACTAATTAGTAACTCAAAATTCTGGTGCTTTAAAAAAAACAGACAAGTGTTTAGTTATCAAGAAAAAATGGGATCTAAAAAATAAGAAAGTCATATATATGAAAAATTTTTTGATCATCACACATTATTTTGCACAATTCTATGGAAATGTGTAAATATTCTGATGAAAAAGGGTATTTTGTAGAAAAGTATAATTTATCAAAATTGATTTCAGCAAAAAAAAAGCTTAAACAGTTGAATTCCACAAAAGAAATATAAAAATGTAAATACCCAAAAAAAAATAGAATAAAACAGAACATAACGAAACTGGTTAACTGTAAGAGTAAAACGCTTAAATATTTTTAAATGTTTGGCTTTACTCATAATAAAGAAAGACAGAGAAATGGGTCTTCATTAAATATACCTTTTAAAGTTATTTTGACTCTCAAAGCATAATATGTATATACATTTATAAAATTAGCAAGATCTAGAGTTTCACAGTATAACCACATAGAAGAAAATGAATTAATCTAAGAACTTCCTGAACACATTGTTTATATAAGGATAAAAAGAACTAAAAGAAATCCTGGACTTTATAGAAAATGTGTTGGTGGTGGTGGATTTGGGCCTGCGATTCTCAAAGCCTTTTCAGTTTATTATGACACTGAGAAAAAATTAAATTTGTGGATGCTACTAAAAACAAAGATTCTTTGGGAGAGAAAAAGAATGCAAGAAATAAATAAAAAGAAAAAACAAAAGTAGAGTAGGAGGGAAGAACTCCAGATGTTAAAGTGAAATGAGAAATATTAATACAAATTAATTTTTCAAATATTTGCTTTTAAATCTCTTTTCACTAAACTAGCCTGGAAGCTGGTTACAGGCTTAGAGCAATAAAAATAAAAATTATTTGTTACAGACAATAAGGAAGCAGTCCACACTGATGGAGACCACCTGAAGAGGCCCCTGGCTAACAGATTTGGGAAAAATGGATGGCCTTTGCATTACAGTGCATTAAATTTAAAAATTAATTCTAACAAGAAGCGGGGTTCCTTCTCCAGCCATAGCAGAACACCTCACAGAACTAACCCTGTCTGTGATCACAGTGTCAGTTGGGGACATAATATATGAAACAGCCATGGGAAGACACTGGAGATTGGCCAAGGCTGAGAGGGTACCTGGACAGTGGAGGAGACCAGCATGCCATGTGCATCCCACAGACAGCCCACGTTTCCCCAAAAGGCAATTTCCACCTACCAGTGCAGGCAGGCAAGGTCCAAGCAGAAAGCAGAAGTCTCTGTGGGTTGAGGTTCAAAATCAATAACAGTGGGAAAACTGGAATATTCACAAATTCATAGAAATTAAACAACCAACGAATCAAGGAACATTCACAGGAGAAATCATAAAATGCCTAGAAATGAATAAAAACAAAATAAAACCACTACACACCAAAACTTACAGAGCACAGCAAATGCAGACCTAAGAGGAAAATGCAAACCTATCTGTGCTTACAAGGACACACAAGCCAGGTGCAGCTTATCAGCGATCTAACATAAAAACTTAGGGAACTAGAAAGAGAACAAACTAAGCCCAAAACTTGGGTGAGGAGGGAAATGATAAAGGTAAAACAAGGAAAATAAAAATAATATAGAAAGTCCTTGGGACTAAAAGTTGACTCTTTAAAAAGACCAACAACACTGATCTTTAGCTAAGTGGGCTAAGGAAAAAAAGAGAAGGCTCAAATTGCTGCAGTCAGAAATGCAAGTGAGGACATTACTACCAATTCCACAGAAAGAAAAATCTTCGTAGATGAGTACTGTGACTCACTGCACAGCAACATGTTGCATAGCCTGTGTAAAATGGACACATTTCTAGAAACCCAGCCTGTCAAGACTAATATGAAGAAATAGAAAATCTGAGTAGACCTTTAACTGAAAGACAGACTGGAGCGGTCATAAAAAGTCTGACAAACACTCAGGACCTGATGGGCTCACTGTTGAATTCTACAAAGCATTTAAAGCATTAACATCAATTCTTCTCAAACTTTTCCCAAAAAATGCAGAAGAGAGAATGTACTCTGTCCAAAGTCACTACAAAAAAAAAAAAAACTACAGACCAATATCTGTGATGCAAATTACTGCAAAAATCCAAACAAATATAAAATAAAAAATCAAATATTACCAAACCAATTTCAGCAGCATGTTAAAAAGATTACCAAGTCTTGGATTTATTCCTGGAATGCAAGAATGACTCAGTATATAGACATTCATCAATGTAAAACATCATGCTAATGTAACGGTGAGAAAATCACATGGTCACCTCAAATGATGCAGAAAAAGCACTGGATGGAACTTAGCATTCTTTAATTGTTTAAAAAAAAAAACTCTGGGGGAGGCTCCATGACAAATGGGCAGCTCCAAGCAGTTCTGCACCTTGGTTTCCTCAGCACAGAGGCTGCTCAAGGAGGAAGCCATTGTCCCCAAAGAGAAGTGAGACTGGAGGAGTTGGCTGCTTCAGGGAGAAATAATGGACCACCAGCAGCACTGGCCCCAAGGAGGGCCCCTGGGGTATAAACTGTAGAAACAGTGTGGGGTTTTACCCTGAGAATGACTTCTTACAGCAAAGTAGACCCGGAGAAGAAAGCCAGTGCAGCACCCCCCCATACCGCCAGAGGGATTTCAGGAGGGGGTTGATGGTGTGGTATCAGGGACCTGGCCAAGATTCCCCAATCTCCCAAACAAGCATACAGCAAAGGCTTAAATAAATGAGATGCGTGGTGTGATTTTAGGGCTCCAGGAGGTTCAAGCCCTTTAGCTGAGTTCCAGACTCTAGGGGCTGAGACAAAGAGCTTCTCTGGGTAGCCCATATTTACTAGGTTTTCAGACAAAGAGAGGGGATACTGAGGAAAGCACAGGAACTGAGCAGGACCTTGGGAGTCACTTTAAAGACCTCTCCAAGAATTAAATCATGCTGATTTAGGAGAACTGTCTTATCTCCATGATGCCATTTATTGTAGGAGTAAGATAGCAGGAGTGAGATGCCTGCAGCTACAGTCTCTATCTACTTAATTGGGGTTGGAGCCAGGTGTCCTCAGTGGAGGCCTTATCTTGTCCTCTGAAGCATCTCTGGCATCACAGGCCTACAGCTCTCAGCAAGTACCAGTGATTCATAGAGGTTCACTTACTATGAATCCACTGCCAATCTCCAGACAAGGGACCTAGGCCTAGGACAGTCTCACAGATAAACATAAAAAGCCAATTAGTTAATTTTAAATTTTGCTCAGAGCTGCTTCATAGTGGTCTCCAACATGTAGGAATGAGCCACAGAACACCTATACTATACCCTGGGACTGAAGGCTTCCCCTACCACAGAGCCCAGGCAATAGTCAGTGATGGAGATGGTCACAAGAGAGGCTGAGGGCTGGACACAGATCCCCTGAGACTCCCTGATAAGTTCAAGCACAGGCCAGGAAGGACACAGGCCCTGTCTGCCATGGTAGGAGACCAGGTTCCACCAGGATGGCTTTCAGAGGTGGCTGGATCCCAAGGTGATGGCGTTGAGTCCAGCAGCCTAGCTGAGCACTCACCCAGCTGCCTGCATCCAGGGAGACAGTCTGACTGCTTTGCTGGGTACCCACATGAACCAGGGCAAGACGGCTTAGACAGCGGGCATGGGCTGAGGTGAACAGACCTCTGGGACAGGAAGGTCACTTCACCAACCACAGGCTGTACAGAGAGGACCGTGACTCACTGGATCACAAAGACTACAGGTCCTGAGAGGAAACCACTCATCTGGGTAGACAGAGGAAATGTTTTGACCCATTTTTTTCTTCATTATTTATTTTGTAGTGTTTGAAATTTTATTTCCTCTTTTTGTTAAATTATTATTATCATTACCATCATCATTATTATCTATATTTACTTATTTTGGTCCTCTTTTTTCTCTCATTCTCTCTTTTAATTTGTACCCCTATTTTTCCCCTTCTTTCCTTTAGTTTACTCTGTTTTGTATTTGTCCTTTTTCTTGTTGGTTTTTCAGTTACCTTTACTATTAATTTACTATTAATTTACTATTAATTTCCCTTTACTCCTTCTTAGGAGTAAATTCAGTCATCATGTTCTTCTCATCTTTCATTGCTTAGCTTTAATTCAGTCATCATGTTCTTCTCATCTTCCATTGCTTAGCTTTTCAAATTTTATGATTTTTATGCTTTCATTCCCCACACCCTCTATCCCTACTAGCACAACCATCAAGCTTTATGAATCTATTGATAGTTAAATATATCTAATTACTGGGCCTGGGGATTTAACTCAGCAGCATAAGCGCCTGCCTTGCAAGTACATAGTCATGAGTTCAATCCCTGGCACCAATAAAAAAAAAAAATCATATATATATACAGTTCAACACTGTTCTATTGTTAGAGGAGGTAGGTTTGTTCCATTGAATAGATATTTACTATACGTCAGTATATGTTTTGTTTTACTGTTTACGCTATAATAATAGATCTCTTTTCTATGATTAAGGGTAGTACATTATAGGTTCTTTGTAATTCATGCTATTATTGTTGCTAATTTCTATTACTATAGGCAGGGTGCCATAATTGTGCTGTCAATTGATTTTCTCTACATGCTAATATCTGGATTTCCTGGGGCTCACAAACAATACTGCAATCCATTACTAAGGAACTTGGCACTGGGCCAAATAATCTGCAACCTCCCCTCCCAAACAAACAGAGATATTGAATCCTGGGACAGAGACAAAGGCCAATACTTAGCCCTGCCCAGAGGACAGTACCAAAAAGTAGATAAAAAAAAAACTAAGGAGGTCTTAAAGCTACCAACAAAGCTACCACTATAATCAACATACAAATCACAGCATATAAAACAAACAAAGAAAGAAAGAATAGAAATACAAGAAGATAAGGCAACAAAACATCTCCAAAAACTCCCACCTCCCCCAAAGTCAATCCAGGGAGTGGAAGAAATCAAAAGCCACAAAACTGAACTATCAGAAAGGATAACAATGGAGATAACAAAACAGATCAATAAGTAAATTCAAAAAGATATTCCTAAACAGATAATGATCCCAATGAAACACATGATGAGCAAGTCTCCAGAAGACACAAATAAAAAACTAGTAGAGCTAAAGAAAGAGATGTAAAACATGAATGCCCAACATAGAATAGAGAGTCCATAAAAACTGCCAAACAGAAGTTGAGGAGATTAAAAATTCTATTGAAGGTATGATCAGCAGAAGTGACCAATGTGAGGACAAAGAGTCAGAACTAGAAGAGACAAGATTGTGTTCAGTGATCAATTAATGGCAGGCACCAGAAAAAGAACAAAAGAATATTAAAAATTGACCCAACAGCTTCCAGATGACACAGACTAATCTAAGATTAGCTTAAATTAATTAAAAGTTTTTTTAAAAAATACAAAGTGCAAAATAAATAAGTAATAACAGAAAACTTTCCAATGTGGAAAAATAATTTAACATATAGGTAAGCAAGGCATGCAGAACTACAAAGAGCCACAGTCAGAAAAGACCTTCCCCACAATGCAACATAGTGAAAATCCTGAAAATCCAACACAAGAAAAGAATCTTGAGTTTGTTTTTTGTTTTTATTGTTTTTGTTTTTGGTACTGGGGATCAAACTCAAGACCTCATGTTTGTTGGACAGGTACTTATGCCACTGAGCTATATCCCTAAGCCTAGAACAGAATCTTAAAAGTTGTTAGAGAAAAGCAATGAATCAGTTATAAATTACAGAAGACTTCTCAGTGCCAAACCTAAACGTTAGGAGAGTTTGAAGTGTTTCAAACCCTAGAAGAAAACTTCCAAGCCAGACTGATGCATCCTGCAAAAGTATCTTTCAAAACTGAAGGAGACATACAATATTTCCATGATAAAGAACACCAAACCAGCATGCCAAAAAATTCTCAAAGATATTCTAGAAAGAGACAGTAAAGCTAACAATGACAGAAGACTCAATAGAATAAATTCCCCCAGTAGAGCAAGCAATTACATAGAAAGGAAAGAAAGTCATCAGCAGGAAAATAGTATCATGGCAGAAATTAGTCAATACCTATCAGTTATAACTATTAATGTGAATAGTTTCAACTTACCAGTCAAAAGGTACAGATTGGGAGAATGGATCAGGAAACAAAATTCAATGGCATGCTGTATACAAGAAACACATTTAAACAAAATAAAGAAAACAATAGAATAAAAAACTAAAGGATGGAAAACAGTATTTCATGCAAGAGCTTGAAGACAAGCCAGAGTAGCTATCCTATTTTCAGACAAAGTAGACTTTAAGCCAAAACTGATCAAAACAGATAAAGAAGAACACTGCATATTGATTAAGGGAACTATTCAACAGTAAGAGATAATAATTGTAAACATAAATGCACTAAACAATGGTGCACTCAACTTTGTAAAACAAACACTATAGAAAAGATCACATAAATATCAATTATAGTAGGGGATCTCAACACCACACCATCACAAATAGATCGACTAGACAAATAAATCAACAAAGAAATATCAGAGATGAACCATATCTTTGAACAAAAGGACTTAATAGATATGTACCGAGTGTTCCCAACAAATGGGATCATATCATCATACCCAAAAGAATACACACTTTTGTCAGCAATACATGGAACTTCCTCCCAAACAGATCACATACTACCCAACAAAGCACACCTTTGTGAGGAAGAAATTAGAAAAACAATACAACTCACAATAGCATCAAGAAAAAATAAATACTTAAAAATTAACCTAGCCAAGGAAGTGAAAGATCTCTATAATAAAAAATTACATCACTCCGAAGAAGGAGATCAAAGGGGACATCAGAAAATGGAAATAGATCCCACATTCCTCAACAGGCAGAACTAACATAGTCAAAATGGCTATCTAAAACTGTTATAGAGATTTAATACAATCTGAATCAAAATTCCAATCGCATTCCTCATAGAGCTAGAGGAGACAACCCTAAAGTTCATACAGAACCAGAAGTGACCCAGAATAATAGCAAAAGCAATTCTAGGTAACAAAAGCAAAGCAGAGGGCTGGGGATATAGTTCAGTGGTATAGTGCCTGCTTGGCAAGTGTGAGGTCATGAGTTCAATTCCCATACAAAAAAAAGTAGATATCACAATTCTAGATTTGAAATTCTATTATAAAGCTATCATGATTTAAAAAAATAGCATGGTACTACCACAAAAACAGACATGTGGATCCATGGGACAGAACAGAGGAAGCAGAAACCCCTGGAACATTTAGCTATTTGATCTTTGACAAAGGGGCCTAAAACATCACTGGAGGAAAATTAGATTCTTTAACAAATGTTTCTGGGAAAACTTGATATCTAAATGCAGAAAATTGAGTCTAGAGCCACATATCTCACCAAACTAAAATAAAAATGGATCAAATATCTAACTGTTAAAACCAACACCTAGTCTGCTGGAAGGTAAACTGTTGAAATCATAGGCATAGACAAGGACTTTCTGAATAGAACCCCACAAGAAATAATACCAAGAATCAACAAATGGGATCATATCAAATTAAAAAGCTTCTGCACAGCAAAGGAACAAACCAACAAAGTGAAAATATAGCCTACAAAATAAGAAAAAAATTTGCCAGCTATTCCTCAGGCTGAAGGTTAACATCTAGAATACATAAAAAATTCAATGGAATTAGAACTCCTAAAATAAAAGACCCGGTCCAAAAATGGGCAACTGAAACGAATACACACTTCTCAGAAAAAGTACAATGCCCAATACATACAGGAAAAAATGTTTAACATCATTGGTCATTGGTGATATACAAATTAAAACAACACTGAGACTCTACTGTACTTCCAAATGGATGGTCATCATCAAAGAATAATAATAATAGCAGCAACAACAAATGCTGGTGGAGGCTACAAGGAAAAAGGAACACTTTTACACTGTTGGTGGGAATGTAAACTATTACAACCACTATGGAAATTAGTAAGAAGATTATTCAAAAACACTAAAACTGGGCCAGGGATTTAGCTCAGTGGCTTAAGCGCCTGCCTGGCAAGCGTGAGGTCGTGAGTTCGATCCCTGGTATGAAAAAAAAAAACACTAAAACTAGAAATTCCATCTGACCCAGCTATCCCCCTTCTAGGTATACTACTGAAAGAATTAAAGACATCATATACTACAATGATCCATGCATATCTATATCCATATCCATATTCTAGTAGTGCAATTCATAATGGCTAAATCTTGGAAATGGCATATCCATGGTGTCACAAATGTCAAGATCTCCTTTTCCATTACATGTAATATTCTACAACACTTTTATCCATTCACCCATTAGTAGACAGGTCATTTCTACACATTGGACATTGTCAGTGATGCTTCAGTGAACATGGGAGTGTAGGTCTCTTCGCAAGGTGCAAATTTCACCTTCTTTAGGTATACACCAGAAGAGGGATTACTGGGCCATTTTGTACTTCTATTTTTAATTTCTTTACAACTCTCCATACTTTTTTCCACAGTGGCTTTACATTCCCAGCAATGACACATGAAGGTTCTCTTTTCTCCACACCTTCACCAACAACTTTCATCCTGACAGACATGGGAAGATTTATCATTAGCGTTTTGATTTGCATTCCTCTGATTAGTGATGTTGAGCACCTTCTCCTACACCTGTTTTTATTTCATGTTGTGAAAAATACCTATTCAGGACATTTGCCCCATTCTGAAATCCAGTTATTCAGAAGTTTGCTTTAGAAATGTGTAATATCCTTGTATGTTTGGATATTAAGCCCTTCTATATGTTCTGGATGTTAATCTCAACTCTTACCATGTTGGGGACCCTACTTTCTCTCCCTCCACGGCCTGGCATTTCACTTTGCTGACTGTTCACTTTGCTATGAAGAAGCTTTTCAATTTGATGTAGTCTGACATTTATTTTTACTTTTGTTGCCTGGGCTTTTGGGGACATATTCAAAAAAGTACTGCCAAGGCCCAAATAAAATAGATTGTCTCGCCCTTCACCCCCAGGAAGTCTCCCAGAAAGCAGCATCTCAGGCTGTCTCTTTGGGACCCGAAACTCTCGGACCCGCAGAGTGGCCCGGGCTGTTTGGATTGGGAATATTGTGGAGACTGGCATCTTGGCCAGGTCTGTTTGGGACCGAGAACTTTTCAGAAACCAACATTCTGGCCTGACTCTTTGGGACCTGTAGGCCCTTCACTTGCAGGAAACCTCCTGGAGACCTGCCTGGGACAAGGCACGGAGGCCTGGCCTGCCTGAGATTCCACAGGCTCCGGGTGGCCACACCCAGCATTCGCCTTACAACTTAGGGAGCCAGGAGCCCACAGAGGGGAGTTAGGACCCTGTGAGGAAGCCAGGAGCCTGTGGGGGAGCCACTGCCCCTCCAGGAACTGAGGGTGTAACAGGTAATTTGCCACACAAGCAGAGAAAGCTTTGGAACACCACTCAAAGTAAGGAAATACAGAAAAATGACAAAAGGAAAGACCAAAAGG
>PVJX010037243.1:7010-17187 GCA_004027295.1 Dolichotis patagonum
ATGGGAGCTGAAGATACACACATAGTGCAGGGTTCCTGTCAGGCCCCAGGGCTTCCCTGGAAACCCAGAAGCTTCTATGCCTTTCTTGAGGCAAAAGCATTTTGGCAAGCAGATCTCCTTCCAACACTTAATTTGTGAACTCAGTATCAACCTGAGCTTGTTCATGACCACAGCAGGGCTCACCAGAAAGGGAGAGCTCTCATCGGAGGAGTCTACAGCAAAACTTTGATGCAATAAAATGCTTGTCAGTTTATGTACCATAAGTGAAAATGATAGTTCAGATTCATGGTTATTTCTATTTTATGATCATGGTTGAATTGTGTATATGTGATTGTGTTGGGAAAGGTTTGGGGAGAGCATTCTGGTAGCACGAAGCTATCATCTATGGTGTTCTGTTGTCTGGTGTCCTCTGCTCTCTGCATTTTTTCAGGCATCTCTACCCCTTACTATCAGATAAGCAAACCTCAGTGCCTTATGGGGGTGAATTTAAAGTCTGAGTAATAACTGGTTTTTCAGTGCAATACTGAAATGCACCACTGCAGAGCATATAATTCTCCTGATATAGACACAATGAGTGACATTTTGCACAGTTAGTGTATCTCAGCAGCATGGTAGGTATGCAGTCTGCTGTATTTTCAGCCTTTAAAACTACCTTAGGTGTATACATGACCTTTGTCTTTTAGGAAAGGGGAGGTGATGTCCAGGAAAAAAAGTAAGTTGTCCATAGCCACAGACATGCTAGACTGCAGAGGATTTAAAACCCACCATGCTATTAATTCCAGAATAGATATTGCTAATACAGCTACATTGCATTCTTGTGGAAATCAAAAGCAATAGCACAGAATGCACAAATGGGAAAAATCTGGTCTCAGGGCCAAGGCACCCACAGATCCAACTGACAAAGATTTTCCTTTTCACCAAATTTTACCCAGGATTTTCGCACCCTACTTTTACCGGCTTTTAGACTTCACCTAAAAAATGAGTAGACTTTTGACACAAATGACTTTATCCATCTGCATGTTTGCATAGTAAAATTGTTTAAAATTATGATTATCTATAAGGGTGTTAGCTCACCTTCCAAGGATGTCCCTAAGTATCCTTTAAGGTGTTTCTCTGATTCCATCAAAAGGAGAATTTATTCTTTGCTGCAGCCAGTGCTTGAGGAGAAGCCTCTAACTGCTCTTTCTGAAAGCACTGAGTAAAGAGGGCTTACTAGTGTGCATGCTTTCTGGAGGACCTGATATCCATTCTTTTAAAACATATTCCCTAGAAATTAGAAGACCTGCTCACATCAGAATCTATTAGAGGATGAAATGTTAGCTTATTTATCTCATACATAGCAGACAAGACAACTGAAGGCTGTAATAGAGATTATCTGTTGTTAGTATTCACTTCTGTGGCTGAACTGTGACCTCAGTCAGCACCTGTCAACTGCATCATTGTCCTGTTATCTGTTTTTCACTTATTTTTCCCTTTTAGGGAATGTAATCCAGGACTCATGCATGCTGGGCAAGTGTTCTATCACTGAGGTACATCTCTTGACTGTTTCTCTTTTGAACAAAAAAAATGTAATCTATAAAATTCAACTCTGAGTAGAGTTCCTTGCACCATATTCTTCAGAGGATACCAATAACTGCAGTCCAAGGGGTGTGCAGAGGCTCTCCCCCAGACACCACACCTCACTATAAAACAAACACTAAATACAAGAGGGACATGCCACCCCGGACATTTACCTAGTGACTTACACACACACACACACACACACACACACACTGTCTCTTTCCTAACTCCTTTATGATGCTGTGATCATTCCAGGACAGCAGTTGGGGAGAAAGCACTGACCCTGTGGAAAAGTGGAGCTGCATGAGGAAGGAACCCGGGAAGGAATTCCCTTGATGTGATTGCAAATCCTTATGGATTTCAATAACTCAAACACTGTGCTGAGGCACGCATGCCATAGGTTCACCACCACTGTCCTAGGGTCCTCTCAGGTAGTTGTGGCAGAAGGTTCCCATAGCATACAGTATGGTGCACATGAAAGGGTCGGTCCACAGCAAAGCTCTGGAGTTCTTGGATGGCCTGCAGCCCTCACAAGCTGTAGAGGCTCAGGAAAGTGGAAACTTCCTAGACATGAGTTCTAACCATCAATTAACTTTATTTGAACACTTTATCTGTCCCAGCTACAGTGCTGGCTATTAACTTCCAATAGATTTGCATCTGAAGAAAATGTTACGTGATCCTGAAGCCATGACTAATGTCACATTACTGACAGTAGCAGTGGATGTCATTGTCACAAGTTACCAGGTTATGACACACAGCTCGGTTTTAAAGTTTAAGTTCCCTCTATTGTAAAGGTTGATATGGGCACAGAATCATTTTGTTTGGACTGGTTGGCACGAGACTGTTCAGTATTTCTTCTTCATTTTTATACCAGGGAAGAAAACAGGTACAGGAGATTTCCCAACAAGTAAGAGAGAGAACAGATAACATGCTGGAAGACATGATTTCTGAGAGCTCAGCAGATATGTATCATCGATTATGTGAAGTACGTTTTAATGGGTTTTTTTTTTGTTTTCTGTTTGTGGTTTGCTTTTGTTTTAGTTTTAGACAGGATATTGCTATTCCAGGATGGCCTTGAAGTCACTGTGTGGCTTAGGATTACTTTGAAATCACAATGTTTTTTTTTTGCCTCAGCCTCTCCTGTGTTAGGATTACATGCATGATCCACCATGCCTGGCTGAGGGTTTGTTTGACTGTCTTTTATTTTTACAATTTTTACTAATCTGCAAAATAACTGCTGCAATTCCCAGCATGTCAAAATTCACAGGGAAGTTGAGAAACAAATATCAGCACATTAGTATTTTGCATGACTATCTTCTTAGATAGTTTAGATAATGTGACAGGAAAACTGTATGTTTGAGGTCTGTTTTTGTATTATAGATAGCATAATGGGACCCTGTGTCAAAACCAAAACCAAAAATCCAGAAAAACCAAAGTTTCACTTCTGGTAGGAAGAATGGCCAGAATGTAAATCCAAGCAGCATGATTGGAACCCTTTAACACAACCCTAATCACAACACATAGATTAATTGGTGATGGTTTATTCTTTCAAAACAGGTTAAAGCTGATGGCACTGACATGACACTAAATATGAATGCAAAAATGTCATGGTACAGTGGTGGTATAATATTCCCCAAAAGTGTCATGTGTTCTGAGATGAGGACTTTGATTGGACTCTGGGGCACTTTAATGATCAGTGAGTTAGTTCTTTGAAGAGTTCATAGGTGAAAGTACTGATACAAGTACTTGCCTGTGCTAAGGTGATGGATGACTTGGAAGGGTGACTTGTAAGTTTGTATACTTATCCAGAGTTCTTTTATTCCTTCTTGTTCATCTCTTCTACTGACTCCTTTTCCTCTTATCTTCCCCTTCCTTTCTTCCTGTCCTCCTTCCTTCCTTTCCTCCTTCCTGCATTGTTTTATCCCTTGCTAATATCTCTTCTTTTTGTCTCTTTCGCTTTTTCCCCCGGTTCTATAAGGTGAGAAACCATCTCTTGTCTGAGATGCCTCCATTCTATTTAGGACTTGCAGCCCCAAAGAATGGATGGACTGTTTAATTTAATATTTCAATGAAAAACAAACTTTAAATCCTTTTAGCTGTATTTGGGTTTTATTTCCCATGCACAGTAAAACAACTCATAAAAGTTCATCTGTGAAGCAAGAGTCAGGACACATATGGGATCTAAGTGCAAGAAGTGGTGTACTTGTATTCATCACAGAGACCATATCTTTTTCTTCAGCATAGCTCTCCAATGTCTCTCCATGTGATCACTTAATACCACAGAACTCTTATCCATATGTAAACGCTCAGTGAACTCCAAGCAGTGAGCAGTGTCCAGAATCCACCCCAGTGGCCTGTCCGTGGGTGCCCTTGCAGAATCCCAGCTCACAGGGCAAACTTGGAACTCTGCTCCCAGAGGAACCTTGGACTACAGCGCATTATCTGTGCTAGTTTAAAGGGAGATTAAGTGACTGCCTCACCAAAACAGAAGATCTCAGCTGGCTCCAGTGTGGTGAGTATGTCCCTAAAATAGAGGTGTACAGTGGCTAAATAGGGCCAGTAGTACAGCTTCCTCCACCTAAGTGTAAGACTTTGGAAAGTCTGATAAGAGTGAGGGTGACCCTTTCCTACACACATAAAACACCAGGCTGAGTGAGGTGTGTGCCAAGAAGGACTCCCCCAACTTGAAGAAAATCAAAAGGGCACACAGGCACACAATAGGGACACAGTAGGGCCTCAGCCGACATAAACAATATAGACAGGGAGATTTGATGACCTGGAATAACCTGAAGATAAATTACCAGCAGGAAATAAAAGCTGACTTACTTCAATACTACTATGCTTCTTTAATAAATGGTGTTGGAAAAATTGGCTCTCCACATATAGAAGACTGAAACTAGATCCATGCCTATCATCATGCACAAAACTAAAGTCTAAATGGATCAAAGAAAATAAACATTAAAACAGAAACACTAAATATACGAGAAGAAAATGTAGATAGAAATCTTGGAGACATAGAGGTAGGCAAAGAATACATGAACAAAATGCAAACTGCATGGGAAACACTTCAGAGAATCAGTAACTGGGATCTCATATTATTGAAAATTTTCTGCACTTCAAAAGAAATCACCTTTAGAGTGAAAAGAAAAGCCACAGAATTGGGAAAGAATTTTAACCAGCAACCCCTCAGACAAAGGACTTATATCAAGAACATATAAAGAATTGAAAAACATCAACCCCCCAAATTCAAAGACCCTCTCCAAATATGGGTAGCTGAGATGAACACACATTTCTTATATGAAGATATACAAATGGCAAACAAATACGTGAAGAAATGTTCACCATCACTGGTCATTTGAGAAATGCAAATTAAAACCACATTGAGATATCATCTCACAGCAGAAAGAATAGCTGCCATCAATAAATCAACTGATAACAAATGTTAGCCAGGCTGCACAGAAAAAGGAACACTGCTCCACTGTTGGTGGGAGTGCAGACTGGGGCAACCACTGTGGAAATCAATGTGGAGAATTCTCAGAAGTCTAGGTTTGGAAGCTCCATTCAACTCAGCTATTCTGGTCCTGGGCATTTTCACAGAAAAACTGAAAAGTTCATATCACGGTGATATATGTGCACCCATGTTCATAGCAGCATCATTCGTAATAGCTAAATCTTGGAAACAAACGAGATGCCCATCAACTGCAGAGTGGATGAAAAAGATGTGGTATTTTATATGTTGGAATATTGCTCAGCTATAACAAAAGATGATCTTGAGGCTTTCATAAAGAAATGGAGACAACTTGAGACTATCTTCACAAGTGAAATAAATAAGAATCAAATTTATAGATATGGCATTGTGTCTCTATGTGAAGTAGTATTAAGAACCATAGAAGCAAGAAAACCCAAAATGTGTAATTACTATTGTAAAAAAGAGAGGAAAAAAGGGGCTCTAAAACATATAATTGCATGTATGTTTAAGTGTGTAAGACTGATAACCATTTTACTAAGTTTTTGTTGGATTGTTGAACAGAACTTTTTGCAGTCTCGCTGTTTGGATGTCCACTTTGTACACATTAATTTTGTAACTTGAACTACTATTTCTAAGAGGACAATGTGTAATTTACCAACTCGTGATTTCTTTTTTTTTCTTTTTTTAAATTTTTATTTGAAAGAGAATAAAACAAAAGAGGACAGTACAGAGCAGATCAGAACAGGAGAACATAGGCAACACAGTACTTTACATTAAGACAACCGGACATCAACAGTAGCTAACACCATATCACTTACTCTGCTATAGTTGAGCATAGTTTCAAATACAATAATATCAACCATAACACAATAGTACAGAGCCATGCATAGAGTGAAAGAATTACAGGGCTTCCTGAACCGAATAAAAGAAAATGATCAATGGGTACTATAATATCTCATTTTCGATAAAAAAAATTTTGTTTAAACTATCACACATATTCAAATTCCATTAAGACACAATGTGATAAAACCAATGGCAGTAGAACAAAGAAGTGTGGTAGGACTTCTAAGAAGGATGATATTAAATCAGCAATAGCTGTCATAATGGTTTGTTTTCTTCAAAACAGCTGTTCATATCATCACGCATGATATAGTCAAACAAAACAGAATGAAACCATTCCAACTGATGACTGAAAACATTGAAAGGCTTCAAAGCTATGAGATGGGGACTCATGCTTACCATAAAGTCTTATATACTCTTATCAACTCTCATATTAGGGAGACTATATGGTATTTACCCTTATGAGTTTGGTTTATTTCGCTTAAGAGAATGGTCTGAAGGCATGTCCATTTATTTATAAATATCTCGATGTGATCATTCTTTATAGCTGAGTAGTACTCCATTGTATAAAAATGCCACGACTTTTTTATCCATTCCTCAGTTGATGGGCACTTGGGTTGTTTGCAAGATCTGGCTATTACAAATTGTGCTGCTATAAACATGGGTGCACATATATCACTGTGGTATGATGTTTGCAGTTCTTCTGGACATATGCCTAGCAGTGGAATATCTGGGTCAAATGGGACTTCCAAACCCAGCTTTTTCAGGAATCTCCAGACTGACCTCCACAGTGGTTGCACCAGTCTACACTCCCACCAACAGCGTAGAAGAATTCCATTTTCTCCACAGCCTCTCCAACACTTGTTGTTGGTAGTGTTTTCTGTCTTGGCCATTCTTTCTGGACTGAGATGGAATCTCAGTGTGGTTTTAATTTGCATTTCTCTCATGACTAATGATGATGAATATTTTTTCATGTATTTATTTGCCATTCGTAATTCTTCATCTGAGAACTGTGTATTCATTTCAGATGCCCATTTTTGGATTGGGTCTTTGAATTTCGAGGGTCTGATTTTTTTTAATTCTTTATAAGTTCTAGACAGAAGTCCTTTGTCTGAGGCGCTGTCCATGAAGATTTTTTCCCAATTTGTGCATTTTCTTTTCACTCTGCTGGAAACCTCTTTTGACATGCAGAAACTCTTTAATAAGATGTGGTCCCAGTTATTGATTCTGGGAAGTAGTTCCCGTGTACTTTGGTTCTTGTTCATGACTTCTCTTCCTACCCCTATATCTTTGAGGTTTTTACCTACTTTGTCTTCCAGCAGTTTTAGTGCTTCTGTCTTAATATTTAGATCTTTGATCCATTTAGATTTTAGTTTAGTGTATGGTGATAGACATGGGTCTAGTTTCAGTCTTCTGCATATGGATAGCCAATTTTTCCAGCACCATTTGTCAAAGAGACTGTCATTCTTCCAGCAAATATGTTTGGCCCCTTTATCAAAGATAAGGTGGTTGAGGGAGTTTGCAGTTGTGGTTGTATCTTCCAATCTATTCCACTGATGCTCGGGTCTGTTTCTATTCCAGTACCATACTGACTTTATCACTGTAGCTTTGTAGTATAATTTCAAGTCAGGGATTGTGATGCCTCCTGCCTTGCCTTTGTTGCTTAGAATTGCCTTTGCTATTCTAGGTCTCTTCTGGTTCCAGATGAATTTTAGGAGTGTTTTCTCTAGATCTACGAGGTATGTTAGTGTTACTTTGATTGGGATGGCATTGAATCTGTATAGTAATTTTGGGAGAATGGCCATTTTTACAATGTTGGTTCTTCCTATCCATGAACAGGGAATGTCTTTCCATTTTCTGAGGTCCTCTTCAATTTCCTTTTTCACGGTATTATAATTTTCACTGTATAGCTCTTTTACTTCTTTTGTGAGATTAATTCCTAAGTATTTCATTTTTTGGATGCTAGTGTAAAGGGTGTAGTTTCTCTTTTTGCTCTCTCAGTCCTTTTCCAACTCGTGATTTCTTACTGTTTATTTTTGAAATTGTGTATTATTTCTAACCTTTTTCTGTTTTGCTGTTTTGTTTTCTTTAAAATAAAATTTTCTAGCACTCTCCAAACTTGTGCCATCTTTACTTAAAGCCAAAAGCACAGGTAAGCGTCGACCTGAGGTGTTTGGAAGGACCTCTGACTACAGTGATGAAAGACTATTACTCTCCTGTGGAATAATTCAGCTTTCATTGTGCACACAGTTTGGGAGTCATTTGAATAAAGTAGCAAGCCACATATTTTTAATTTTTATTGGCTCCCTCTAAGAGATGCAGAGCAATACATTGCCTTGAGGAGGCATGAATGGTTGATCATGTTAGCAAACATATCCACAAAACAAGAACCCATAATCAATGAGGTTTTCATTTTCATAAAGTATGATAACTAGGCCTCTCCTGATTTTTCTACAAACTCTATGTACCATCTAAAATATTTAAGGCCAACATAGGAAATAATTTAAAGTATATAAGTTGTGCTCAATAAATATGGTACAAACCAAGAAAGCTAACATCAACAATAAAACATTAGATGAGTTCCTGGGACTTTGGGAAAGTTGGAGACCTCCCTTCCAGCTTTTGAGTTTCTGGGGAGCTACTGAAATGCCGAACTGGGTCCAGCAGATTGCAGGGCCTCTGTCAACCATGCTCAGCAGGCTTGTTTCAGTCCAGGAGGCAGAAACCTTGCACGTGCATTCCAGGCTCAATTGGGCTGGCCTGGGGACAGCTTGAGACCAGGGCTTCAAGGGGTTGAGTTCATAGCCACACCCCTAGGACAGGGGAATGTTCCCCCATGGTTTCTCTCGCTCCAGTTCTCCACACCCTGCTTCCACCTCTCAATTTAGGGAGCCAAGCACCTGAAGAGGAGCTGAGACAGCTCCAGTAGCTGACGGTGCAGTAGAAGATTTGCAACACACCCAGTGGAAGCCTTGGAACACCACTCAAACCAAGGAAGTAAAGAAAAATGACAAAAGGAAAGACCAAAAGGCAAGCTCAACCCACCAGGCCATCCCAAGAAATCCTGGAAGCCATGTACATAAAGAAAATAGAAGCCATACACCTGAAATGACTGAAATGTTATCAACTGAAATAAAGAAGCAACTAGGGGAAGCTATGGAGAAATTCAAATTAGAAATAATTGCCCATGTAAAAGAAGAAGTGATAAAAGTAGTGAAAGAAATAGTGAACACATCTAGTGAAGACACAGCTAAAAAATTAGAGGAAAAAAGCAAACAGATAGAATCCCTGAATGAACACTATAAGAAACAAGCAGCATACATAAAGCAGATTCAAAGAGATATACAGGAAATCAAAAATGCTATTGAAAGCTGTAAAAACTGCCTCAATGAAAGTGAAGACAGAATTTCAGACCTCAAAGATAAGTTCACAGCTAGGGAACAGGAAAGAAAAGATCTTTTAAAAATAAAAAAGAATCAGGAAAAAACAATTCAACAGATACAAGATGATGCAAAGAAAAATAACATAAGATTAATAGGGATAAATGAAAAAGAAGGGGACATCCCAAATGATAGCAAGAGGATGTTTCCAGAAGTAATAGCTGAAAACTTCCCAAATATGAGAATGGAAACTGACATTTGGATTAGTAAAGCATATAGAACTCTAAATAACTGTAACCAAAATAAAACTACGCTCAGACACATAATAATCACCATCCCAGAAATCCACCATAAGAACAGAATTCTAAAAGCTGTTAGAGAGAAAAGACAGATCTCCTATAAAGGAAAACCTATCAGAATCACAGCAGACTTCTCAACACAAACAATGAAATCAAGAAGAGCATGGAGTGAAGTATTTCAGATCCTAAAAGAAAACCACTTCCACCCCAGATTGATGTACCCTGGAAAACTGTACTTCAAAATGGATGGAGAAATAAGATACTGCCATGACAAAGAACAGTGGAAAAGCTTCATGACCACCAAACAAACATTACACAGAATACTGAAAGACATTCTAGATACACACGGGATAAAACCACCAAGCAAGGCAGGCAATTAAATGGAATGGAAAGCTAAAGATAGAACAGCAGAAAGATAATATGTCAAAAATAAACCAATATATAACAGTTATAACCATTAATGTAAATGGCCTCAACTCACCAATCAAGAGAAACAGACTGGCAGAATTGATCAAGGAACATCCAACCATATGCTGTCTACAAGAAACCGATTTTACCCAAAAGGAAACCCATAGACTGAAAATCAAAGAATGGAAAACAATACTTCACGCAACAGCAAACCAAAAAAA
>PVJX010037244.1:0-17078 GCA_004027295.1 Dolichotis patagonum
AAGTCTAGAACCATACGAATTTATTGCTGAATTTTACCAGACCTTTAAGTAAGAACTAAAACTAATGTTCTTCAAATTATTTCATGAAAAAGAAAGTGAAAGGATGCTTTCAAATTCATTCTTCAATGCCAGTATTATCTTGATACCAAAACCAGATAAGAACTCAAAAAAAAAAAACAAGAAAAGAAAAGAAGGAAAGCTACAGACCAATATCTTGATGAACATAGATACAAAATTCGTCAATAAAATTATTGTGAAGAAAAAGGATCATATATCATGATTAAACTGGCTTTATTCCAGGGATACAGGGATGGTTTACCATATACAAATCAATAAATATATACCATATACAAATCAATAAATATAAATAGGGATAATTTGACTTCTTATTTCCCTATTTGAGCTCCTTTTATTTTTTCTCTAGTCTAAAACTTTGGCTAGAGTTTGGTTAAAACTTCAAGCATTATATTGAATGGCAGTGGTGAGAGTGAACACCATATAAATAGAAGCAAGAATAAAAATCACATGCTCATCTCAACAGATCTCAAGAAAGCCTTCGGCAAAACTCGACATTCATTCATAATATAAATCCTAAAGAAACTAGGTACAGTAGGACATTGCCTCAATATAATAACATCTGTATAAAGTAAAACCATAGCCAAAATCATACTGAAAAGTAAAAACAGGAAGCATTTCCTCTAAAATCAGGAAGAAAACAAGGGTATTCACTCTCACCATCTGTTCAATATAATTAGGCAAGAAAAATAAAAAGGATGCATGTAGGAAAGGAAGAAGTCAGATTCCTCCTATTCACAAATGAAATGATTCTTTACTTAGAAGAACCAAAAACTTCATCAGAATACTTTTCGATCTGAGAAATAAACTAGGCAAAGTGGTAGTACACACAGTTAACATACAAAAATGAATAGCTTTTCTACGCACCAAAATGACCCCACTGAGAAATTTAGAAAACAATTCCATTCACAATAGTTTCAAGAGAAAAAAAATCTAGAAATCAGCTTAATCAAGGAGATAAAAGACTTCCATGATAATTACAGACAATGAAGGAAGAAATTGAAGATACTAAGAAATGGAAAGATCTCTTATGGTCATGAACTGGCAGATTTACCTTCTTAAAATGGTCATGCCACCAAAACTGATCTACAGATTCAATGAAATCCCCAATCAAAATACCACGGATACTCTTCAAAGAACTGGAAAAAAAACCCTATAATTCATAAGGAAGCACAAAAGACCCAGAATAATCAAAGCAATTCTGAGAAAAAACAACGGTGTTGGAGGTATCATAGTATCTGACTGCAAAATACACTACAAAGCCATAGTAAAAACAAAACAAAACACAGCATGAATCTGGCATAAAAATAGAAACATGGGCCAAGGAATAGAATAGAGGACAAAGACACAAACCCATACAACTACAGTCATCTAATTTTTTTTTTTTTGGTACCAGGAATTGAACTCAGGACCTTGTGTTTGCTGGGCAGGCACTGCACAGCTGAGCCATATCCTTGGGCCTACTCATCTAATTCTTGACAAAGTAGATAAAAATACATTGGAGAAAAAAAATCTCTTTAATAAATAGTACAGGGAAAACTGGAAATCCATATGTAGAAGATTGAAACTAAATCCTAACCTCTTACCTTGGATCAACTTGAAATGAATGAAAGAACTAAGTATAAGGCTTGAAATTCTGAAACTTCTGGGAGACAACATACGAAAAGTACTTCAAGTCATAAGCGAAGACTCCTTACTGGAACTCCAATAGCACAGGAAATAACAAGAACCAATAAATAGAATCACATCAAGTTAAGACACAAATAAAATACACAAGGGTGTTGTAGTCAGGGATAGTGAGGAGAACAATTAGGATCATAGTACACAGAATTTATAATATTATTTTATGATGGTCACCCAGAGTAAAACACAAGAAAATGTAGGAAATCTGTCCACAACAATAAAGGAGGATATTCAGCCAACAGCCTGGATCCCACAGCAATGTCCTACATGAGTCCAGATGAAGACCTAGAGTCCGTGACAATGCCTCCTACGAGGCCAACTGGAGGTCGAGAGCCCACGAGAAGGACTCATGCCAGTCTCTTTTACAGATCTGTGCTGGGAAGACCCAAAGGTCAGCGGTGGAAGCTAGAAAGTCTATGCCAGCGGGGTGAAGGAGCTGTGCTGGTAGGTTGAAGGCTCTACCGTGGAGCTGAGAAGTCACGCTCATAACAAAGACCAGAGCTGCCCTGAAAATCACGTACAATTACACTGAAACAAAGCCCACTACCATATTTTGTGTAATTAATATGCACTAACTGAAAATCTATTAAAAATTGAACTTCATCAAAATTAAGAACTTCCTATCTTTCAAAGTCACATCTCTTAGCCAGGAATGGTGGTGCATGACTGTTATCCCAGCACATGGGAGGCTGAGACAGGAGGACTGTTTGGAGTTCAAGGCCTGTCTGGATTACATAGTGAGTTCAAGGTCAGCCTCAACTACATAGTGAGACTGTCTCAAAAAACAAAACAAAACAAAGTCACATCTCTTAAGGGAATATGGAAATAAATGTCCATTCAAAATATGTACATTCAGGTGTAGTGGCACATGCCTGTACTCCCAGCATCTGGGAGGCTGAGGAAGGAGGATCATCATAAGTTCAAGGCCAGTCTTGGCTACACAGTGAGTTCAAGGCCAGCCTGAACTACATAGTGAGACCCTGTCTCAAAAAAAAAAAAACACAAAACAAAAGTGTTTTTTAATATGTGCCTAAATATGCATTGAGGACTTGCTTATAATAATAAAAAACTAGAAACACTTCAAATTTCAACAATGGAGAATAGATCGTATGTATCCATATATAAAATACTACTCAGCACTAAAAATCACACACTTTTGATAAAAGCAACAATATGTGTGTATCTCAAAAGAATTCCTTGCCAAAACAGTCAGACCAGAACAGATAAACTGTATGTTAATTCACTTATATAAATTCTAGAAAATGAAAAATAATCTTAGGTTTTAGAAACTGGATCAGATACTACATTGGAACAAGATGAAGTTAATAGGAGAGATAATAAAGATGTACCAACTTCTGGTGTGTTGTATATACATATGTTCCCCTTTTAATTTAGTGATTGTTTTTACCAGTGTATGCATATTTTAGTACTTCTGTTGTATTTAGTACTTTTATTGTATTTTTCATGTGCATTTCATTTTAAATCAATTAAATCTCAAAAAATGTGCTAAAAAAAAAAAAAACCACTTGGCGGGGGTAGTTATTACCTTCATCTTATCCAGGTCCTGAAGTTCCTTAGCAGGATTTTTTTTTGAATGAGCTGCTCTACTCAGAGCAATTGCTGTTATCATCCCTTTGCAACAACTGAGGAAAGAAAGAAAGGAAGCAGGCACATACTCAGTGGTATGGTTTGGATGAGTGTCCTCACAAGGCCTATGTGTTGAAGATTTGGTCCCCAAGTTGGGAGGTGGTGGAACCTTCAGGAAGTGAGACCTCAGGTCACCGGTGACGTGTCCTTGTATGGCGAATGTGGGGCTCCAGTCTCTTCCTTTTCCCCTTTCCCTCCTGGCTTATGCAGTGACTGGTTTTGTTGTGCCACACACTCTGGTAAATCATGTGCTGCTTTACCATAGGCCCCAAAGCACCAGGCCAATTGATCATGGATAGACACCTCCAAATCTGTGAGCTGAAATGTGCCTTTCTCTTGCCAAGTTAACTATCTCAGATATGTAACCATAGTAATGAGAAGTTAATGAAGACTCCTAGAATGGTTTTTTTAATTGGTGGTTTCTCTTAAATGTTTAAAATTCAGCTACTGTGGGAATTTACTATTATAAGTCAGCCACTGGCTCACCATGAAGAAAATTTGTTCCTTTCTGAATTTCTCACCCCATCCTCTTCCTCCTCCTCCATTCCTCTTACCCTTGACCACTGGTAAAATTGAATTGAAAAAAGGAAAGAAAAATTTGGCTAGATTGTAAAAAGCCACTGCTCAAATTTAAAGTAACTAAAAGTGACAATTTGTATCTTAATTAATACGTAAGAATTTTTCAGGCCTCATCAGTGTTTGGTATGAGTCTTCCAACTTTTCAGATATACTTTTTCTTTTTCTTAAAAAAGATATTTTGGTTGGCATTTAGTGGAGCACACACAAATATGTAATCAGCTTTGCATGGAATTCTACAGGAAACTACAAGTTTCTCAAATACCTCCAAGTAGGTAAAAAGGTATAAAATATATCTTACTTATACAGGCAAGTTAGTCTTTAAAAAACAAAACTGTTATCCCACATACATGCATTTCCCATCCTTCCTATGCTATACAATTTCAAAAAGCATTCTAAAGCTATCGAGAGAACATCAAAATCTCATTTTCCTACTGACCACAATGTTCAAGCTAGGTAAAAAACTGCGCTACTGTTTATTTCAAGGTTTTAAAATAACACCTCTCTTGCTGCTTCACTGTCCTCTTTCTCTTATGTCACATTTAATCTTCAAATACCCAGCAAGAAAATAACCAGAGAGCTTCACCTGCTCAAATAGCTGGTATATTGGGACAACTTTTTTGCCAGTACAATTGCATCCAGTTCTAACTGTGCAACTCTCATGTCGTGCTTCTCAGTGTCTTCCTCCTCCAACTTTGGGAGAGTGCAATGGTCAGTAAAGTCAGGAATCATTATAATTAGCAAATTTACCATCCACTGGATCATAGAGATATGCAACTCATCCATCTGTTTAAAAAAATGATTATAGCACAAATGACCCTTTAAAGTATAACAGTAAGATAGCACCAGATTCGAAAATAGAAACGATCATAACCAGTATCCAACTTTCAACAACCCTATAATTCTTAAAGAAATCAAATATTCACTGCTTATGCTGTATAACATAATTTTCTTTTGCTTACAATCCTACATTAAGTTACTGTCTTCTTTAGGTTGGCTGAGGTTATTAACTCATCAAAGCTACAGTTCCAAAACTGCTCCAAAATATCCTAGCACTCTGCAGAGAAATCACAAGGATGCGAGGGCATTTTAAAATAGCAAAATAAAACGAACAAACAAAAAAACCAGTGAGATGTGACATCTGCTGGACAAAAAATGAATTTAACATAGTTTCAACACCAGATACACTATCCATTTTTGATGCCATTATATCTTTTTGAAGCTTATTTGTTTGATTGGTTGGATAAAAACAAATACTACGTGAAAATCAATGTGGAACAGGAAAGCTAGCAATGTCTAATTTGATTCCAAGGTTAAAGAAGTTGTGTAGTGCCCAATAAGGATATGCATTCTATTAGCATTCTGATTACTTATCAGGACATTAAGTATTTTATAAATTTTTAACCTACCCACTTAATAAATTTAATTGTGAGTTATTTCTTTTGTTTTTTAAAGTTTATTGGTAAAATTTAAATACACATAATGATCATATTCATCATAGAGAATTTGTACCTGTATATATCTTGATTTCTCTTTTTTCTCCAATCCTCTTCCCTCCTTTAAACACCTTTCCTTTCTTATTTACAAAGTTTTATTTCCATTTTATCCTTCTTTTATCTTTTTGGTTTTCCTTTCCTCCCTCTCTTTCCCCTCCCTACTTCCTCTTTCTTTTTGAACAAATTTCTTCCTATTTCACAGTATCTATTGTACATTTTTGTCTTTATTTACCTTTTCAGTTTCTTTGGCTTAGGAGTATGGAAATACTAGAACCCAAAGGGCACAGTAAACAGTTTGAGACCCTCTGCACTGCAGTGTTTGCTGAGACGAGGGTCCAGAAACACAATACAGAAAACTTCATAAAATGCAAACATACATACAATATACTCTTTCTCTATCTGGTAACTTTCTAAGTATTCCTGTAGGATTTTAACATCATTTGCTCTGAGAATACTTTTTTCCACTGGTTTTAATTCGTTCTTTCCCCTCATGTTCTATAGTACTGTGATTACCTACATATACTCATTCACACATCTGTAAGTTCAACTAGTGTGTGTGTCTCTTTAAGGTATGAGCTAGCATTTTATCCCTCAATGCTGCACATAGTATTTAGGAGAGAGCATGTACTTAATAAATGCTTTTGAATGAATGAAAAAAAAGTTTGGTAGTATATTTAGTTTCCTGTCTCTTAACTCAGAAGAAAACAGTTGTTAATCAACATTAATGTATATTTTACTCCTGAATTAACACATAAGAAAAAAGGGGCAGTCCTTCTGAGATTTATAAAAGCTGTGACCCTCTTTTAAAAGTTCAAGATACTTCCCCATTTCTAGCTACTTTTCAGTTAGAGTCAATAAATTCCTAACCGTTCATTCATATTCAGATTCCCTGGACTATACTGTCACTGAAATAACTCACTTTTGCTTACATAAAATATTGATCGATCTTTGGGCCTCCCTATGAAATAAATAGATGTTATTATCATTATTTCAAAGTTATATTACAGCAGTTAAATGGTGGAACCAAGGACATAAAAGAAATCATAGATAAATTTAAAATTAAAATCAGGACTTTAGAGTAGTGAGCATCAGAGAAAGAGCCTCTCCAAGATTTGGCACCCAGACATGGCAATATGGCAACATGAGGAAGAGAAGAAGGAGGGAGAAAAGCTATTATCAAGAAATCAACCAATAACAAATGTTGGTTGGGCTTTGGGGATAAAGGAACTTTTCTTCACTGTTGATGGGAGTGTAGACTGGTGCAGCCACTGTGGAAATCAGCATGGAGATTCCTCAAAAAATTAGGACTAAAGGTTTCATTTGACCCAGATATTCCCGTTCTTGATATCTTACCAAAACAATTAAAAGTATCATACCACAACAATACATGCATCCTACCACAACAATAGCAGCACAGTTTGTAATATCTAAATCTTTGGAACAGCCAAAATGCCCATCAACTGATGAATGGATAAAGAAGATGTGGGTTTTTTGTACAATGGAGTATGACCTTGCCATAAATACCACCTTGTTTCTCTGGTGTGAGAAACCAAAAGTGCAAATAAGGACCAAGAGGAATAACAGATATTGTGAAATAGGAAGAAAATGTTCAAACGGGAAGGGGAACTTGGGATGGAGAAGCGGGAAAGGAAGGGAAAAGAAAAATGAGAAAAGAAGGAAAATAATGAAAAGGCTTTTGTAAACAAGAGAAAGCGGTGTTGAAGAGAGGGTAGGAAAATGGGATAAAAAATAATTATGTTATATCATGCACAGGTATAAATTCCCTATGATGAATGTGATCATTATGTATACCTAAAATGCGCCAATAAACTTAATTAATTAAAATCAAATTAAACACAAGAATATCCTTTACTTGCAAAATATAGAATAACTTTTTAACAAGATAGAAGTGAATATGATCATTTTATACTAAAACAGATTGATTGTAATTCTGCTATAAAATTCTTAAAAGAACATTTAAAATGAATTCAGTGTTTTTCTTTTATGAAAAAGTTCATTCCAATTTTACTAATCTTTTCAGTAAGGACAAGTGACTTTGATATTTAGCCACTTCCTGCCTGCTATTTTTAAAAAGCACACTTAACTCTTCTCTTCAAAATATAATGAAGACTGGGATTATAGACCAGTGGTAGAGGACTTCCTTTGCATATGTGAGGTCCTTGGGCTCAACATCTAACACCAAACAAACAAGCACTCTCTGTATCTATATTTTGCTGTATAGCTCTATCTATATGTTCATCTACATTTACATTTATGTATGATTTCAAAAAGATTTAGAGGCCACTATTTAAAATAGCCAGGCAACACAGATTAAATGGAGAAAGTGGCAAAGGAGAAACAGTAAGAAAAACAAGATAGGAAAATGGATTAGAAAAGAAAATGGTCGGCGGGTTTTTAAAAAGCGTGCATGTAACTCCTCAAGGAGTTGATAATCTTTCAAATTTTCTACTCACACTAATTACGTTACAATTATGCAGCATTAAAATAGAAGTATATGAAAGGTATATAAGGTACTTCTAAGTATCCTCTTTTATAAAAATTGAACTCTAAATATAAATATATAGGTCCTTGGAGATCAATCTCTAAAGGTAAACTGAACATTTTGCCAAAAAAGGGTTTAATGTGGCAACACCCTAAATACGCACAGCACCAGAATACCTTTCTAACTTCATTCAACCAATACTTACTGAGTCCCACTATGTGACAGGCACCCCATTGCCCTCTGCCTTTTCATTTTGGCTATCTTCCAAGTCTTACGAATTTTACCCAGGCCTAAAAATCCATTACAGCCAGACTTTCAGATTTAACATATTGGCTCCTCAATTCTTGATATTTGTATTTTTATCATATGAAATAGAACTGTAATAACAATGTTTCAGTAGTAATATTCCCATAAAACATACCTCTGCCTTTCAAATTCCCAATTTAGGGCTGGGAAACCAAGCAAGCAGCTTGCTGCCCCATAAGTGGCTGTGGCCTGCCAAGCTGCGGCCACCCCAGGGCGAGAACCACCAGCGCCTCCTGAGATCTGCGCCATGTTGAAACTTAGGGAGCTGGGAAACCAAACAATCCGCTCACCGCCTTGGTAAGTGGCTGTGAACCTACCAGCACATGGGCTGAGAATCAAACATCCCACCCCCGTTAACAAATGGGAGCCAGAGGTCTGAGCATCTCTTGGGAGGTTGACCATATGCAATATAGCAAATATGGGGGATTTCCTTCTACCATCTCTTTGAAGGCAAATATTTTTATCACTGTTTTGCTTTGTTCTGATTAATGGTATCATTCTGTTCAATATTCTGTTTTGATAAGTTCTATAATGTTCTGTATTTCCTTTGATTTTGCTATACCTGATTGAAAGAACAATTTTTGGGAAGATAATGAGATATACTATGGTACCTATTACTGTTATCCCGGTAACCTGCTGTGAATTTCTGTACCAATTTCACTACACTGTCTCAATTGGCTTTGTTCCATCTTGTTCTGCTGTATTTCACTACCTTCAAAATAATAAAAAAAATTTTAAAAAAGAATAAAAATTCCCAATTTAAGCAAAATTAAAATGAATTATGAATTTAGTAAAATAAAATATTTGCACTATGATAAAAGATTCCTGTATAAATTTAGATTCTAAGTAAGATTAGGAAATGGGAGTAAATGTAGTAAACCAAGACATTCTTTGTAAATTACTATTATTATTTCATGTGTTAGTTAAGAAATTCATAGGTTTAGTTCTTCATAACTGCAGAATAATTCTACTTGTTCTAACAATTATAGAAGAGTAGTACTGTAGCTTCTCTTTCCTAGTAACATGTTCAGTCAGGCGCTGAAGGATGGCAGAAATATAATTCCACATAAATACTTAAAATGATCACATCCTATATTAATGTTATTAAGAAAAATATTCAGTATACTTAGCAAAGGATAATCTAGAGGCAACACCAGTCTGTATTTTAAAATGCACTAAAAAATCACTGAATAATTATTTTATAAGTTTCTATTTTGCTTTCAGAATCTCCTGCTTCAATTGGACAGTTAGGGCCTGGTTTTCCCTTGAAGAAAACCACCAATCAAGGCAAAACTGTAAGCTCACAAAACCTTGAAAGTACATACGTGGCGCTGCAGTTCAGTGTGACTGTTGTTAATTTCATTGCCTATGTTCAAAAGCCATTGTCGAATCATGTTAAATATATGCTCTTGGAGTGCCCTAAAAGAAAAGGCAGGAAAAATAAAGATAAAGAACTTAGAATATACAAGTAACTATTAGCTAAGGGAAACGGTTCTATTTGGGCACAGAAAATGTATTCACAATTGTTTCAAACTTAGGGAAAATGTGAATCAAAATCTTGAACTATTTGATATGATGACTTTCTCATGGGCACAGTGTTCCTAATTCCTAGGTAGATAGCAACTGGCATGCCAGTCTTTAGACAACATAGATCTTACCCTCACTATCAACCCTCTACTATAAAAATCTATACTTCTTATATCTATTCATAGGCCACTAAGATCTCCTCACATAATAAGAATGAATTTTAAAATTATCTTCAGGCACATGAGGAACAAAGTTGGCCTAGTCCTCAGTAAAACTAGAAAAAAATTTTTAAAAACAAATCATTTAAAGCCTCTCAAAATGATGAAAAAGAAACAAAGAGAAAAAAAATTTTTTAAATGGTTGAAAACTTCCCAAATTAACAATAATTAACACTCTAGAAATCTTAGTAATCTCTAGGCAAATAGGATAAATATAAAGATATCCACAAATAGATGCATCTGAGTAAAAATGCTAGACTTTTCCAGGATAAAGATGCCAGGCCAGAAGCTGGGCATGGTGGCTCATGCCAGTAATCACAGCACTCAGGAGGCTGAGGCAGGAGGATCGCTGCAACTTTGAGACCATCCTGGGCTACAAAATGAGGTTGAGACCAGCCTAAACCATGTAGTGAGACCCTGTCTCAAAAAAAATAAAAAAAAAATAAAAAAAAACCCAACCCAGGCCAAAAAACAAATATCAATAAATTTAAAGGCCATAATAGTACACAATAGGTACCCATACCACAATGGAATTAAATTACAAATCAGTAACTGAAAAAAATTGGAAAACTTACAAATATGTGAAAATTGAGCAATTAACACAGTGAAATAATAAGTAGGTCAGTATCTTCTCACAAGTTAAATCACAAGACACTTCAAAATAAGTGAAAATAACACAATACACAAAAACACATAGGATGCACCTAAAACAGTCCTTGGAGGGAAATTAACAGTTACATGTGCCCATATTAAGAAAGAAGAAAGTCAGTGATGGTGGTGCATACTTGTAATCCGACAGTCTGGAGGTTGAAGCAGGAGGACTGCAAGTTCAAGGCCAGCCTGGACTATTTAGCAAGACTCTGTTTTGAAAACCAAAAAGAAGGAGAAAGGTGAGGAGAAGGAAAAAGATGAGGGAGAGGAGGGGAAAGAAGGAAAAGGAGGAAGAGGAGAAGGAAGAAGAAAAGGGAGGGGAGGAAGAAGAAGAAAAGGAGAAGGAATAAGAGGAGGAGGAAGAGGAAAAGGAAGAAGAGATGGGAAAGAAGGAGGGAGAGGAGGAGAAAGTGGAAGAGGAAAAGAAAGATCTGCAACCTAACAAGTATGGAAAAGATTTAGTAAAATAAATCTAAGGAAAGCAAAAAAGAAAGAAATTATAATGACTAGGATGGAAAGTAATATCATAGAGACTAGAAAAATGCTAGAGAAAATACGTAAATACTACAGAAAATAAAAAGATAGTTCTTTGAAAAGAGCAAATATTTAGCTAGACTGACTATGAAAAATAGAGATAAGACTCAAATCACTAGATTCAGAAATCAAAAAGAGGATATTATTAACAATCTTCCAGAAAGAACATTATAAGGAAATACCGTTATGGTCTAGATAAGGTTTGAATGGGTCTCCCAAAGGTTAATGCATTGGAAACTTCGTCTCTAAAGTAGTGACATTAAGAACTAGTGGAACCTTTAAAGTATGGGACTTAAATAAAGAACAGAAGATAATTAGGTCATTGATGCCATGTCTCACTCTGGAGGATTAGTACAGCTCTTGCAAGATTCCATTTAATTCCACTAGAGAGAGTTGTCATGAAAGAGCAAGGCTGGCCTCTGACTGAGCTACAAGGGAAAAGGCTGAACTACGGAACAATTATAAAACAACTTGTTTTTCACGACTTCTGGTGTTACTGACTAGATTGGTGATGGACACGGAGACAGCCTCAGAGAGGCTAAGTTTAAGCTAAGGGTGGGAAGGACACAAGGGCCCCACCTTCTTCAGTAAAAAGCCAGTTTGGTTTTCAGAGAAGACTTGCTCTGAGAGTACTGCATTAAGTCTAACAGGCTACTGGAACCCCTACCCCACTGCCGACAGCCAGCACAGAACTCAGTGGTCTGTTTGCTTTCCCCATTTACCAGCAACTCTCAATGTGAATGATTTCGATTCCCTAATTAAAAGACAAAAACTGGCAGATTGGATCAAGAAACAAAATTCAGGCGCCATACTTGGAGTCACTCTTCTGTCCCTTCTCCACTGCCTTGTCCCTGAAAAATACAGTGCAGTTTGCAACAGTGTTTAGTCCAAAGCAATTCAGGACCAAGTTTCCAGAATGGTGAGTGTCCCTCCCACCCCATATCCTTCCATAGTACAACTGACCTTCACTTATCTCTGGGTCATATTCAAAAACTGGTCTGGATTTAATCCTAAAGCTCTTGAAAAATAAATGTATGAGTTTTAGTCCAAGTTTATCTGCCTTTTAGTCTGTAGGCAGAACTGGAGATTAACTCCTCTTCTCTCTCCTCTCAAGAAAGATGCTGTCTTTTTTATAGTACAAGGCAGACTGATTTTTATAACACAAACATTCCTACAAATGAGTTTAATAACAGTTTTAAATGAGAAAAAATATTTAAAAAAAAAAAAAAAAACAAAACCAGGCACAGCTCCAGTCCCCCAAGGACAGCCTCTCGTGATTTCTCTCTAAACATCTTGCCAGGCTAGCTGCAACTCTCAGAGGTACTCTAACTGAGGCTCTAATAAGGAAGGCCTATAGCTAACCATGGTCCAAGGGTCACAGCCAAAATGGGAAAGACCGTCACAGGTAGATGTCTGCAGCACAGCAGAATGAAGCCTTGGCAGGCCTTCTTCCTCCACTATTTTAAATTCACACTTAGCTCCAAAGTAGTCTTGTTCTATACCCAAACCTGTCCTGGGCACGCCCCTCTCTCAAAATAGTTAAAATTACCTTTAACAGTCTGTCCATTTAGAAGAAAGTTACATATAGTTATCAAAACAGCATTTTTGGCTATCAGCCCTGACTATCCAACTATGGATATCAAGATAATAATGAAAAGCCTATATATCAAGATATTCCACTCAGATAAACCATCAGCCTAGGACTCATCTTAAAAATTGTCTTTGCTTTCACAAGTGTAAAAAGTTATTATTCCATCTGATTCTTATTATATGGGGTCTCTGACTTACAAAAAATTCTATTTATAGTTACAAGCTTAAAAACTATAAAAGTCATTATAATTCAGCATGGCCAAATACACCTGAGTGCACTCTGGTCAGTATTAACCGTGGTCTTAGGCGTGTATATGTGTCTGTCTGTCCAGCTTGTGACTGGTTACAATACGTACAGCTGTTCTTGTTTGAGCACATCGATTTTTTAAATTCTTTTTTTCTTTTTGGATTTTTAAAATATTTGTCTTATAACTTAAATGGGCTTATAAATAACATTAGCATTAAGGACATGCTTCTACCCAGGTTGCCAGTCAATCAAAATGTCAAGATAGGTTTTACAAAAACATATCATCATCTGTATACAGTAACTCAAAACTCTCACTGGTTAAGAATGATATGTAACTGTTATGATTTGGCTCTATAGGTCATCAAAAATTTGTTATTGTAATTCAGTGGGACCCCTTAGGCTCAGGGAAACTGCTGGACAGGACTCCTCTTGGTGAATAAAGAAGCAGCTGTCTGGAAATATTATCTTCCAGTCTTTTTTCATAAATGAGACCCCAATAATTTCCATACTCTTATGGGAGACACATCCCAATAAACATTATTAATAATAAATATTATCTTCCAGTCTTTTTTCATAAATGAGACCCCAATAATTTCCATACTCTTATGGGAGATATATCCCAATAAACATTTCTAAACATATTCTTGTGATATGTTTACATTGGCAATCATCAAAAGGTTAAGTTTTCTATGGGAAAAACAATAAGGTTTCATTAAAAGATGCTATTGGTACAAAACTAAACTAAAGGACAAAGGGGTTCATATAGCTGTGATACTTATTATTACTAATTTTATGGTACACTAAATGTATTCATGCCTTCTGGGTATAGAGGTATTCTAAGATATAAAACCAAGATTGCTTATGTTAACAACCTTTTTAGACTCAGAAATCTGCCTTTTTCTTGCGCTCCAGCTGCTTATGATGAAAAGGTACATGTCAAGCCAATGTGAGAGCACCAGTCAAATAATAGTTTTTTTTAAACGTATGTAATATGTATGTTATATTTATGTCTACACCAAACAGTCTACACAATGTCACACACTAAACTGGAGGCTAGACATTATAAATTTCTAAGGTCCATTATAGGCTGTAAAATTCTCCTTAGATGACATCCTATTAAAGGACAAAAAATTAGATGAGAGCTCCTTTGTGTCACTTAATGGCTTATGATCAGACAGAGATGTTTAACTAAAAAGGCTATTCTATCCTAAAATGAACATGTATCATCATGATTGTCATACTGAAATACTATGTGTGGCTTTTTTTCTCCATAAAACTATATAACTGTTGTTTGATAACATTCTGCAGAGGTTTAACTACTAAAAACAACCATGGTTGATAAGAAATAACAAAACTCTGGCTATACTTTATATTTTAAACTACTTGATAACCAGATGAAATTATAATAGTTAAACTCACTGTCCCCACCGCAACACTAATGTCACTGATCTCTTCTGGGTGTTCAAAAACTAGAAAGATAAACTGGGCTAAGAGGACAGTCAATATTTTGACCCTAACCCTTCAATATCAATGGGGACCCAGGACAGGAGGGAATCTTTCAGTGAGATTCTACAACTTTGAGGCTGCCAAACTCCAAGTCATCACGCAGACAGAACCAATGACAAACGTGCCAGACTCCTTTTATTGGTATCCATCAGACTGACCTTACAGAGAGAATCCGTAACGACTAAGCCACAACATGACTTCTATCTGAGGTGCATTAGATTAGCTCTTTGGAGAAAGCTCATGACTGTAATCACCCCTATACCAACCCTTCTCAGCTCAAAGTAGCCACACAGAAATTACACTCAACCTCCTGTAACCATAGTTAGGGTTATTTCTTCAGAGGGGTGAATATTATAGGCAGCTGTTACTTATAAATACGGTAGGCAGTCAGGTTGGGCCCTGAAAAGATCATTACAGAAGATAACTGTGGTTGAAGGCACATTCACTAAAGGCCAGACTTCAAGAAAAAAAGGAATGATTACATCCATCTACTTCCCTTAGGGATGACAAGCAGTGATTAATATTCTAAATAGGGTAGAAGACTGAAACCTCCTTAACCTACCCCTTCCAGGAAAATTCTTGTCCATCCCATGTGCACTTGCTCCATGGCTTGTATCCCAATTTAATCCCCATTTAATCAGTATTATTCAAGTGACTATACTTGTTATAATCTTATTGATTGACTATAATTTTGTGCCACCTCACATCCATCCTATGATTTTCTATTGCATCAATACTACCTAAGTAATAATACTTGTAATCTTATTGATTATAGTTCTGTCCCACACTGAACCTGCCTCACCTTATGGCTTCACTCAATTAAAAAAAAAACTTAAGAAGTGAGGTAGGTGGGTGAACCACTTTCTGGGTCCCCTCCTGTCTCTCTTAGACATAAGTTTTTCTTTCTCTTAATAAGTTTTTCCTACTCCTAAAAAAAATCCCATGGCACACTGTACACAAGAAAAAGACTAATACAAAAAGAAATTCATAGATTAAAAATCAAATGATAGAGAACAATATTCCATGCAGATAGAGCCATAAAACAAGCAGGAACAGCTATACTACTTTCAGATAAAGTGGATCTCAAATCAAAATTAATCAGAAGAGGCAAAGAAGATCGCTACACATTGGTTTAGGGAATAATTCAACAAAAGAGATAACATTTTAAAATATATGTGACCAAAAAGTGGCACATCCAACTTCATAAAACAAACACTAGTGGAACTAAAGACCAGCTAGACATCAACACAATATAGTGCAGGACCTCAATACTCCATTATCACAAATAGATCAAATAGACAAAAAAGTCAACAAAGAAATAACAGAGGTGAACCACATTTTGAACAAATGGACATGATATATGTCTATAGAGTGTTCCATACCACCACAATGGAATACACATACTTCACAGCAACACATGGCATTTTTTCTAGAATAGACAACTCACTAGCCCACAAAGTATGCTTAAATGCATAACAAAGAATCAAAATAACCTGTGCATATTATCAGATCACAGTGCAGTGAAATAAGAAATCAAAGGCAAAAGAAACCACAAAATTTTTGCAAACACATAGAGACTAAATAATACACTCTTCAATAACCATGGATCATGGAAGAAATTAATTCCTAGAATCAAACAATAATGCCAGTAAAATATAACAAAACCTATGAAATGTAATGAAATCAGTCCTAAGGGGAAAATTTATAGCTGCAAATTCCCTACATCAGAAAAATAAAGCCAGCCTACACTTATAACCTACAAAAATAGAAATTCCATTTGCCCACACTTATAACCTACAAGTATACCTCAAAGTCCTAGAAAGACAAGAGCAATACAAATCCAAAGCAGTATAAGAAGGAATTATAAATATCAGAGCAGAAATTAATTAAATTGAGACTAAAATAGTACAAAGGCTCAATGAAAATCAGAATTGGTTCTTCGAAAGAATAAACAAAACAGACAAATTCCCTAGTCAATTCTACCAATAAAAGGAAAGAAATAACACATATTAAACAATTAGAAAGAAAAAGAGAAATCACAATGAGCAGTGCTAAAATAAAAATTATTATTAGTAACTGCCTTGAAAACCTGTACACCAATGACTTGGAGATCCTTAAGAAATGAATAGATTCCTAGATCATATGAATTCCCCAAACCAAACCAAGAACATAAAATACTGTGTATAACCCAGTAACAGGCAACAAAATTGAAGCTGTAATAAAAAAAATCCAATCAATTAAGAAAAGCCCAGGACTCAACAGATTCACTGCTGCATTCTTTAAGTATATCAAGGAAGATCTAACACCAATGCTTCTCAACTTCTTTAATGAAATTGAAAGGGAAAATGTACTCCCAAAGTCATTCCTAGAAATTAGCACTATCCTGCTTACAAAACCAGACAAGGAACCAACTAAAAAACAGAACTATAGGGCTATTTCTTAAATGAACATATAGTAGATACAAAAAATCCTCATGAAGATACTGACAAACAGAATGCAACAAATCATCAAAAAAAAAA
>PVJX010037245.1:0-17093 GCA_004027295.1 Dolichotis patagonum
GACCTCTCTAGGTTCCACTTTTAATAGATTAGCCAACTGTCAGACAAATTACTGACTGCTGTAATATGCAGTGTTCAGTAAGTAGATGTGTCACCCATGACTTCTAATCCATACACAAATTACACCAAGGACTAGAATATTGAATTATAAAAAGGGACACCTTATGTCCTATTTCAGTTAGTATTACATGCCCAATCCTGGAATACTTCATTGGAAAAATTAGGGTTATTTCACACTCTTTTGTAGAGACATTGAAGTTCTTTCTTGATGCAAAATAAATTTAAGCTGGGCATAGATGTGCACACATGTATTGTTGCACTTGGAAGGCTGAGGCAAGAGGATCATTGCAAGTTCAAGACAGGCCTGGGCTACAAAGTGAGCTCAAGGCCAACCTGAACTGCATAGCAAGACCCTGTCTCATAAAGAAATAAAAACAAAACTTTAAATTGGACTGTCTTCCCAGTTTTATACCTGATTTAAATACAAAATTGAACATCTTGATGTTTCTAAATTTTCCGTCTAACTTATGATGCTAAACTATGCATGTCTCAAGAGTGGAGAGTCACATAACAGATTACGTGCTGTACAGATTTTGGTATTTGTCTCAGAATACATTGTAGTGCATAATGATTGCATTCACAGGGAGGAGGGGTTGGTACATATACATAACACATCTCAATTCTTCCTACATCCCATTCAGCTCCCCTCCCTCCAACCCTTGGTCTTCTTCTCTTTTACAAAGATCTCTCTGTGTCCGATTGCCTCTTTTATTTTGAACATTATTTATACCATCAGTATCTCATGTAAAAGAACCCATGTGATTTGTAAGCTTTGCTTGTGATTTCTTTCAGTTGACATGGTTTTAAGTTTCATCCATTTTCCTACTTCAGGCAACAAGTTTATCTTTCTGTAAAGGTGGTGAAGTAGTACTGCATTGTGTATAACACCACATTTTCTTTGTCCATTCAACTGTGATGGACATGTATGCCACTTCCTGGATTGAGTTATAGTGACTTGTGATGCTACAAAAATGAGTGTGCTTGCATCCCTGTAATATGATGTTTTTAAATCAATATTTTGCATTTAGAATCAACTTTACCATATGAGGAATCAGACACTTCCGGGGTGGTTCTTGCTCCTGACACTGACGGACCACAGGGCACTGCTGGGGCTGCAGGCCGCCCTCTTGTCCCTGGTCTACCTGGTGACCATGCTGGAGAATCTGACCATCCTCCTCCTCACAGTTCTCGACCGCCACCTCCACACCCCCATGTACTTCTTCCTCAGGCATCTGTCCTGCTTGGACCTGTGTCTCATCTCCACCACAGTCCCCAAATCCATTCTCAACACCATCACCCTCAGCGACTCAATCTCTTTCTTGGGGTGTGTGGGTCAGCTCTTCCTCGTGGTCTTTTTGGCAGCATCAGAGGTGGGAATCCTGACTTCCATGTCTTGTGATCGCTATGTCGCCATCTGCCACCCTCTGCACTATGAGGCTGTCATGAGCAAAGCATGCTGTTTCCAGTTGGTGGCTGTGTCCTGGCTCAGTGGAGGGGTGTTTGGGATTTTGTACTCAGCTGGGACATTCTCATTGGAGTTCTGTGGCTCGAACTGGATTCACCAGTCTTTCTGTGATGTCCCTTCCCTACTAAAGCTCAGTTGCTCTGAGGAACATGCTGTCATCAGTGTCAGTGTTGCCCTTGGAGCCCTCTATGGGTTCTCATGTTTGGTTTGCATTGTGGTCTCCTATGTGTTTATTTTCTCTGCTGTGTTGAAGATCCCATCCAGGCAGAGCCGGTCCAAAGCCTTCTCCACCTGCACACCCCACCTGGTGGTTGTGGGCACCTTTCTCCTCTCAGGTTTTGTTGCTTATTTGAAGCCAGCCTCCAGTGCTTCTTCTATTGGGGACTTGCTGTGCTCTGTGCTCTACTCTGTGGTGCCTCCTGCCTTGAACCCCGTTATTTACTGCCTGAGGAACAGGGACATTCAGTCAGCCCTGTGTAAAGTCCTAAAGAATGTGCAAAGTTCTTTGATAGAAATTTGACTGCAGTCAGATCGATTCATCACATTCCCTTCCTTGTTCCTCACTTTGTTAGCTGTTGGGATGACTCCTCTTTGATGTCAACTTACCCTACCGTCTTTTAATGATGTTTTCAGGGTTTTCAGCATCGGTAGAAAGTAAGTTATTTCCTGACCTCCTCCACTTACAGAAAGTATGATGGCTTTTCTAGTGTACCTTTCATGGTTTTTATTCTTTTTTTTCTGTTCCATATACATGAGCATTTTGTAATTTCTTTCCTCCTAAACATTTGAATTTTTTGAGTATCTCTGAATTTTATATAACATCTTATTTTTCCAGAATTTTCATTGATATTTAGACTTTAAAATTTCTTATCTTCACTTTTCACTGAAAATTAATTTAATTTATGATTTAGCCATAATTTTAGGGCTTACAAAACAGCTCAGCAGCACAGTACCTGCATGGGAAGTACAAGGTTCAGAGTTTGATTCCTGATACAAATAAAATTTTAAATATTTTTAAAAATTAAACACAATTGTGCAATTTTAAAATTTTTTAGAATTTTATCACAGATTTTACTTTTTGAATACATTTGATGTATTCAATATAATAATACATTTATTCTTTCACGTCATTGTGTTTTCTGAAACAAACAATTTTTCTGGGTACAGATTTTTTTCTGTACTGAAAGTTGCTTGCATTTAATATCACACCCCTAACGTTTTCTAATTGGATGATGGAATTTATGAAAGTGACAAAATTTGCTGCTTTTAACACCATAATAGTTCCTAGTTCCCTCAGGCTCTCACCATCACATGGCATTTCTGATATCCCCGTATGTAAATTATGTCTGCTCCAGGTGTAGGAAAGGGTTGTGCCTCCCCGCTCAGTCTGCCCACTGCTTCCTTCAGAAGAGGGAGACGAGTGCTTGCTGAGCAGCATCACTGCATCACACTGTCACCCGCCAGTCCTCCCCAGGGTAGCAGGTAGCTGTGCACCCTGCTGCTGGGATGACTGAGGCCTGGGGACGGAGCCCTGTGGCTTCAGGCACAGAGCCAGTAACACAGGACATAGTAAGTGCTGTGGCCATTGGAGGCGCCTTCCGACACTGTCTGCCCATAGAATATCTTTGAAATTAGTTCCTATTTGCTGCCTAATGGACGCTTCTTTTTGTACAAATTCTACTCCGATTTCAAAGTGTAGTTAAAATAGAATGTGACTCTGACAAAGCATAAAACCTTTGGTTTCACACCTTTTCAATCTCTAAATACATGTGAATGTCAGAGATTTATATGAATCTTCCTATTTTTTTCTATGCTATGCCAATTTCAGCAACATTATTACATTTTCATTTGAAATCAGTGTCCTGCTGCATGAGGCTGATACAAATGATGCTCTTGAGAGATATCTGTCTCGCCATCTGCAAATAGCAAATATGACAGTTATCTAGCTGTGTTACAGTAGGGCAATAACGCAGCTCTGAACTCCTGCCATCTAAGAACAATGACCAAGAGCTCCCCAGGGAGCGCAGTGGTTAGAACTAAATGCTGTCAGAAGATCAGAAAACGGATGTCCGGGGATGGGCACCAGGAGTTTGCTTTCGGTACTGGAGGTTCCCTTCAAATTTTGCTATGGGATAAATGCTTGGTCATCTTGTGGAATGGCGATCTCTTGTGTATACATTAATTTTACATTAAATTAGACACATCATTACCATTGCATGAAAAGAAATATGAAGAGTTTTTCATGTTTCAAAGAGATTTTATAATATAGATAAATATTTAAATGTAAGTTAAGTGTTTTTAAAATTGCCCCATTCTGGAAAGAATTTTAGCCAGCAGCCCCTCAGACAGAGGACTTATATCAAGAACATATAAAGAATTGAAAAACATCAACCCCCTCAAATTCAAAGACCCTCTCCAAAAATGGGCATCTGAGATGAACACACAGTTCTCAGATGAAGATATACAAATGGCAAATAAATACATGAAGAAATGTTCACCATCACTGGTCATTCGAGAAATGCAAATTAAAATAGCATTGAGATTTCATCTAACTCCAGAGAGAATAGCTGCCATCAAGAAGTCAACTGATAACAGATGCTGGTGAGGATGCGGGGGGAAAAGGAACACTGATCCATTATTAGTTTATGAGTTTGGGAAGCAGTGTATAGAACGTGGCTGTTAGAACATGTTTCATAAAAACTTTACTGCAATGGGATTTAGGCAGCAGCCAAATGGCCAACTATAGGATAAAGGACCATAAGGCTTTCGGACAGACTTCTGTGAAGTGAATCTTTAGCACTGTTGAGAATGTATTCATTTATGTCATAAACAAAAAGATGAAACTTACAAAAATGATGCAAACACTTACTACAAGAAAAACATTCAGTAAACTGAATGTCGGAAGATGATGCCCTCAGAATTTTGAGATAGATCACAGAATTAATGATGGATCACGTTGGACTTTGTGAAAGGGAGTCCTGAACATGGCGGCTGTGCGGATCGCAGAGTAGACCAGGCCACTGCTGAGTAGACTATGACCCCCCTTACCATGTGCACAGACTCGGGGTGAAGATGAGCCTGAAAGGCAGAGGCTGACAAGTGGCCACATACGGTCACAGGACATGACCACCAGGAGAGCGAGCTCTGCAAGTACAAAGAAAATACGAAGGAAAACTTGAGCGGTACAGTCTTTGAGTGAAATGAGGTTGCTTCCTGTAAGAGATTAATAACTGATTTGGGAACAGTAGCTGAGATGCTGCAGAGGTCTACAAGGGACAGATTACTTATGAAAAAGTACACTAGAGAGTGAGGACACTGGTTTTTCATTATGATTGTAATGGTCACAAAGTTTGCAGCCAGGGATCCTGATAAATCCGGGAACAAAGGAAATTTCCATACTTATAGCTCTCGAGAATTTGAGATGTTCATCAGAAACAATTCTCTGATCATGGTGCAGGTGTCCATTCTGCAATTGTCACGTGGTCTCCTTGGGATCACAAACTAAATATAAAGATTCCCTGACATAAATGCATAGCTTCTAGCTTGGAACTCAGAAAGAATAAAATGAGCAAAGCAAGCATTTCCATAAATTTGGATGAAATGGTTCATGTTATTTAATTTTCTATAAATATGACTTTTCTGTCTACCAGAATTGAAGCACAAAATGAAGAATGCAGGAGAGTACTTATTAGGAATAATAAAATTCTTGTTCATCAAAAGTGGAACAAAGTGCATTGATGCTTTGAGTTGTTTCAGAGGAGATGAGTTCAACCAAGAGAACTAGTTATCTTGTCTATCTGAAGATCTGGAGATATGAAGGGCTCTAAAGCTGTAAACTAGCATATCCTGAATGAGAGTTTTCTTCCTACAGGTGAGAGTCCTTGTCTCTCTGTTCTTAGTCTAACATTTTATACTTTGTTCTTGAATTTTGCTTTGCATCTCTAAACCTTGCTTAGTTTCTTGAATTAGTTCTCAATTGGGGGACATGGGTATTTGGTTTTATTTTAGTCTTATAATCACAAAGACTGCTTTGCTACTTGCTTAATTCTTCCATGGAACTAGCACATGATTTTCTAACTGTTAAATTCATTAAGCTAAGCCATTAAAAGACACATATGTTTTTCATATTTTTACTCTGACATGCAATATAGTATATTAGTTTCAGTGTGCATGGTCTCTAAGTTCTACCGATTTAAATTTTCATAGTGAATACAAAACTCTAAAATTTATCGCTTATTGAGTCAGTTTTAAGCCATTTATCCAAAATGTCTCTTTGAACTCTGACTGGAATCACTCTGTGGAATTTTCTATTTATTTCAGATCTTGCGTTCTCAACTTTTGTGAGTTTCAGAGAGCCAGTGGAATGATAGATGGTACTGAACATTTCACAGCTTCTAGTTGTTCTCCTCATTCTCTAGGGGACTCCAGTGATTTCTGAATCTCTAATTAAATTTTCTGCTGCTTCAGTGTTTCCAGAGTTAGTGCATTGCTCTGAGATGCCTTATGAGGATATAACTACACAGGACACTTCCAAATTTAGTTGAATAGTTTCCCCAGTATCTTCAGTTATGCCACTTTATTTTTATGAAATTTCCTGGTCAGTCTTTTATATAAAATATAGCTGAAGAATGTTCCAGCTGTGTTGCCTGCAGTGATTCATTTTCTAAGACATTTTTCTATCACTATGTAGAAAATAGCTTAATAAGTTTTCTTAAGAGTAAGGCAGCTCATTAGGTGAAGAGCACAGACAGAATTGGGCAGTGAGCCACACTGATGGAAATTTAAATAAGAATCATGACCTAGGACTTCGGAAGAAGAAAGACTTCCCCTTTGACCTTACGTTCTCTTGCTTCCATTCTCCAACCTTTCCTTTCCTTCACTTTCCTTTCCTTCCCTTCCCTTCTCTTCCCTTCCCCTCGCTTCCCTCCCTTCTCCTCCCTTCCCTCCCTTCCATTTCCTTCATTGATTTTCTCAGGAAATATCTCAGGCATCCACTTGTTCCTAAAGAGGTGCACCTGTCCCCTACTATGCTCCTGAGAGCAGAGAAAATTATAATGCAAAATAACGAGCTGCTTTCTCAGATCCTAGTTTACTGTGAGCATCATGTAAAATAACTCAGTTAGACAGCTTGAGTATCAAAGGTCATCTTTTTAACTTCACAGAGCTACCTGAGGTTGATATGCTCTTCGCCATTTAGCAATTCCTATGCCCTTCTTATCTAACAGTAACTCCAGCTTGTGATACATCATTTACAACCCATTTAGGCTCCCTCCTGGAAATCCAGAAGCTCTTTTCCTTGACACTGTTCACCTAAACAAACAAGGGGCTTGATCAGTGCATTAGAAAATCCAAAAGGCCCCAAACAGTCAAAGCATTGAGTAAAAGCCATGGTGTTGAAGATATCATACTTTCTGATTTCAATCACACTGCAAAGTTGTGGAAAACAGGATCGAATTAGCCCAAAAATAGACACATAGTCCAGTGGAATAGAACAGAGGACACGAAACAGGCACATACTACTATGGCCATCTCATTCTCCACATCATGAGAGACAAAATTATTGTTTAAGGAAAGTTTCTTAAACAAATAATGCTACAAAAACTAGATACTAAGACCAAGAGGAGGTCTCCACTTCCCATCTTGTGCAAATCTCAGTCTGTAATGGAAGAAACATAGACATGAACCCTGAAGCTTTGCAACTGCTAGAAGAAAGTATGTGAGAAACATTTGACACCTGAACTTCCAAAGCACATGAAATATTAGCATAGGTGAATGAATGAGAATATCAAATTTAAAATGTTTTCACCGTGAAAGAAAATATCAGAAAGAATTCATAGTGCGAAGAGACAGTGGAGAGGATGTGAGAATATCTTCATCTGTTACTTTTCAGACAAATGATTACTAAACAGATTATATAAGCAATTTAAAAATTTTATCCCAAAAGATAAAGTAATTCAAGCAGTGCAACAGCAAATGAACTGAACGAGTACAGTTCAAAAGAAGAGACACAATGGTCCATAATTATATTTGGAAATACTCATCATATAATAAAAAGTATATTTAGATTCAATTTCAACCCAGTCATAATGGATAACATCAAAAAACCAATAAATGCTGGTGAGGATTCAGGGGAAAAGAAACTTTTTTCTCTGCTGGTAAGATGATAAAATAATTAAAATAGAATGCGGAACAACAAGAAGTTTCCTCCAAAGCCTAAAACATAAATGTCCTGTGACTGAGACGAACCTTTCCATCATGTTCACCTAGAGGAAATGGGTCAGCACACTGTGGGGACCCCGCCTGCATGAGCTCTCACACTGTGGCATAGTTCACAGTAGCAGCCCAGCCTCCCATCAACTGAAAAATGGTTATTAAATGATATACACAGATGTACACATACAAATATATATTATTCACATGGAAGAATAGGATTATCTTATGTGCAGGATAGTGGATGCATGTATGAGTTTTCACATGAAGAAAAATAAACTGAACTGTGAAATGCAAATATCATATACTTTTCACAAAATGTGGAATGTAAAAATTATATGAATGTAAAATGGAGATCACTAGCAGAAAATAGGGAGAGAATGGAGAAATAATTCAATAGGCCATGATCAAACTATGTTATATGCGTGTAAAAATACACATAGAAATCTATTATAAATCTACTATGGGCTAATAAAATACCCTTAGAAAGTAATTAAAAACAGACGTCCAATAAAATCTAGCATTATACAAGAAAGTATTAAAACAAGAAAAAAACTCTCAAAATTAATAAAATGAAAAATGACAAAACAATTAGTACTTAATAAAACAGATAATAAATTAAAACTTGCTGTTTTAAAAGTGTAACAAAAATAAAAGTATAAAAGTTGGTGTTTGCTAGAGAAACAAAAGAAAAATCAATTAAGCAAAATCAGATATTAAAAATGCAGAATTATAATTTATTTTTCAGAGCACAAAGAATAAAAGGAATCAATTATGCAAAAATAGTCTTAAAGAATTAAAAAACCTGGAAGTGGTAAATTCCTAACAGTTAAAGAAAACCAGAAAATCTAAACAAACCAATATGCTGAAACATGATTACATCAGTATTTAAGTTGACTCATGAAAGTGTACCACACTTCTTCTCAACTATTCCAAAATACTGAAACAGAGAATTCTTCCTAACTTACTCTATGAAGCTAGCCACCCTCTGACATCACAGACAGCCATGGACACAACAAGAGAAGCTAGTGACAACTGGTAACAAAGAGAACCTAGCGACAACTGATGTAAACATTCTCAGCACAGTAGCCAGAGCCGATTTCACCATTTTCATAGTAAAATGGTATACAGAATCGGACCAAAAATGAGGGTCTCATGTACTGAGTAATAAGATGTGTGGATTTTCTATCTTGTTTCATATGCCAGGTTGAATATTAGACAAATCACACTTTACAGACCAAGGGATACAAACATGATTACTCAGCCCGTTAAAGTGATATTTCTCTCCAGAGAGAATAAGATGTACACAAATAAATAAATTGAAAATTTCACACTACTGGAACTAAGTAATGATGTAATATCATTTCAATAAATGCCAACAAAGTTTTTTGTAAAATTCAGCTTCTGTTCATAATTAAAAACACCCACTCAATGTATTACAGAATGTATAGAATGAACATTACTCAGCCCATAAAACCATATGTATTAGACCAGTATGATTAGTCACATCATACTGGACAGAAAACAGCTAAACACTTTTCTCCAAAGATCTGCAATAAGGAAAACATCTCATATAGCACGTTCCATCACCATAGCACTGGGAATCCTAGTCAGGGTAATTTGCCGAGAGAAGGGAAATGGGACCTGCATACTAGACAAGAGAATGACGGATGTTTCTGTGGACGTCATGGTCTTGAATAAAGGAGACAGCAAGCACACTGTGGCTGTGCCTTGGTCTCCCCACTCGGTGGCTTCTGTGATACTCCGCCTGGTGTAAGAGGAGACCAAGAAATCACAAGGAACTCAGGTTCTCCTCAGCGCTCCAGGGCTGAGATGTTCCTCCAAGATTCTCTACCAGTTAGAGATTCTCTAATATGCACTAAGCTTCTGCATTCTTAGGTTAGCAGTTTTCATCAACTTTGCAATGCTCACAGCCATTAACTCATCATCCGCGCCTTATCTCCCCGCCGTTCTGTCCTCTGTGACCCCCATCAAGTCCTGACGGGTGTGTTGGTGCTGCTCTGCAGGTCTCTCCGGTCGCCTCACTTCTGCCCTCTGTGCTTCAGACTGGACGCTTCTCGTGGACCTGTGAGCACATACAAGGGTTAGTTCCTCTATCAGTCAAGTGCTGCTATTGGGCTGTGCTAGTAAATTGCTATTTTTCCTTGTTAAGCCAAATAATTGGCATAGGGTTCATTTTTATATCTTATTCATATTGTCCAATATAATTTACTTAAAATATTTTAGTACATGAATAATAGGCTTTGGAAATTTTCATTATCTAAATCCAACTTACAAGTCTATGAAAGAAAGTTTCTATTCAGTGATTTCTGTAATTTACATCTTACATTAACTACTTGCATTAGAAATTTTATCTATATAAAAGGATAGTATTTTAATAAGCATGCTGTATGATTTCAAAATCCATTTATTTCTTTGATTTTTTAGCAAGCTTATAGAGCTAAAGCTGAAAAATTATATTTGACCACTGATGTTTTCACTCAGTTTTGTTTTCTGCTGTCTCTTGTGCCTTAATCTTTTAAACTTGGCTGCCTGGAGCCCTGTACCCCTGGAGCCCTGGCAGCCAAGGCTTGGTGAATGTTGATAGTAAAACGCCTTGAGACCCTGGGCTTCCACTCTTCCCTGGTGGAGCGGGGTGTTTGGAGTCTAGACCGTGCTCCTGTCTGCCCAGTTTTTCCAGCATGTTTCACTTGAAACCGCACAGAGGCCCCATCCAAGCTGCGAGCCACTTTCTAAGGACACTGCTGATCACCCACTGTGACACCGCTGGCTCAGCCGCCTGGAGAAAGGGAGGAAGTCTCTTGGCCGCACAGTAGTGCTCTTGCGTGTCTCACTCCTTTCTGAAACACACCAGCAGACTTTGCTGGAGCTGGGGAAACCGGAGAGTGTTCTGGCCAGATCGTCAGCATTTGCGGGATGGGCTGTGGGGCTGGGCAGTGTGATGCATGTGGTCAGATTTACAAGAGTGACCTGGCCATGCATGCATCTCTACACTCACAGACAGGCTTCATCTTCTCACCTTGTCTCTGACTATTTCCACCAGGCATCCTGTGAACCATGTTAATCAGTTACTAAGCATTTGGTAAGATTGCATCACAGGTGGCCCTGAAGCAAGGCCAGCAGATTGCTGTAGCTGCTGGTTTCAAACAGGAGCCTAAAGAGAATTATTTCTGTGGTCTGTTGGCCATTTTAGAACTTTGGAAATGTAATGGTCAATTCATCAGAAAGAAATAGCAGGTGAGTATGGCGGACTTTAGGGCACCTTCAGGGGAGAGACCCTGGAGCCTCAGAAACTGCACAGTGTGGTTGACTCAGGGTGCCAGGAGAACAGGAACTCCTCCCTTCTCAGGGGGTGGCTGAGAGTGTGGCAGACTTTTGGCGGCCAGAAGGAGAGAGACCCTGACGCATGGGGACCTGCACCGTGCAGTTGACTCCGGGTGCTGGGAGAGCAAGGAACTCTTCCCATCTCTAGGGGGCAGCTGTGTCCCTGCCTGCATGTGGGCTGAGAATCAGACATCTCATGTCGTCCTGTCCCCCATCCCGTGTCCCTCCTCCCCCTCCCCCCTGCCTAGCAAGTGGGAGCCAGTGAACTAAACATCTTGTGAAAAGATTGGCTATGTTATTTAGTATGAGCTCCCCATATGCAAAGATAAGGACAAACATTTGGAAGAAAACAAGAGACAATATGACAGATAGTGAAGATCTCTGGTTGTCTAGCTTTGAAATTTATGCTTTATTATGTCCTGTTCTGTTCTGTTTTGTTATGTTTAATCTTAGCCCCTTTAAAATAAAATTGAAAAAAAAGATTGCATCACACATTAGAGATGAAGGGCTGATATTTTTTTAAAAATGAAACCTCATATATTGAGAAGAAAATGTGAGAACATGGAAGAAAAATAAGGAAGAAATCTGAGGAAAGATTTCACAGACAAGAAGTGTAGGTAGATTATTTCAATAAAATGTTCTTGCCTAATACATGAGCCTAATCAATGCTTTTGATCTGCAGCAAGCCTTGGAGGGAAACTACTCTTATACATATATTACATGGTAGTTGTGTTGAGGGAAACGCTTAAGTTATCTGTTATGCATTTCCATGCATCTCTCTCAAACAGAAATTGCAATTGTTAGAAACTTCACACACACACACTAAACAAAAAAACACCACAGTCATAGTACATTGGTCTAAGTTCACTTGCCACAACTTTTTTTAAAACATGACTTATTAGAAACAAGCAGTGGAATGCTAGAGAAATCCATAACATACAGTGTAAAATACTGTATGAAAAATACAATGACTAAGTAAATAAATATCTCTATTTGGGTGTTGAACATTCTCCAGTGCACCTAATTATGTGTCAAAACAGCAAAACTACTGAACAGTGTGCAAACGAAAGAACATATTTCTTGAAAGATTGACTATAAATCACTGCTTTTGGCCTTAACTTTTTTCATCTTTATGTACAGTGAAATGCTATACAGATATAAAAAACATTTGGTATATGTAAAAGAAATCACTTTTCATTTTTACTGGTCACGGAAAGGGACAAAAAGGTAGCTAGATATAGAAAATAGAAATGTGTGAATATATCCCATCTTATAATTGATTTTACTTTACTTTATTTTATTTTATTATTTAATTTAATTTATTTAATTTATTTTATTTTATTTTATTTTATTTTATTTTATTTTAGTACTGAGATTCAAACTCAGTGCATTGCGCTTGCCAGGCAGGCCCTATTCCTCTGAGCTACACCCCTGACCCTAAACGTTTGCTTTTAAAACACTCACAAATGTGTTATTAGATTTAAATGCAACAGCATTAATCATCTGCAGTGACTGCCTAACCACACAGGAGTGTGCGACTCCGTGAGTGACAGGACAGAGAGTCCGCTGGCCCCCAGGAGAACCCGAGCCCGCGCAGCGCGGTCAGCACCTCCGCCCGGACAGCGACGCCGGGCGGGACTGGGCCCAGCGAGGAGCAGGAGCGCGGGAGGCGCAGCGGGGCCTCTCCCGGACCGCAGCGGGCGAAGGTGCGGGGAGCGGGCGGGTCCTGCGCGGGGACAGCCGAGCCCGGACCTCGGAGACCAGGGAGGGCCAGGCCGGGACGCCTGGGTCGGAGGAGGGTTCGCCCCTGTTCTTGAAGCGGGGAGACGCTGGGCTCTGGGGAGCAGAGAGGACGGTGCCGCCTGAGCCCGAGAGCGGGGGACCGCGTGGAGGACGTCTCGGGGGAGGGGACGGGGCCCGGGGCGGGAGCTGTGGTCTCCGGAACGTGGACACGTGTGGGACAGGTGACGGTGCTGTCAGGGGACGAAAAGTGTTCATGCATTAGATTTCAGTTTAGTAGTAAAAATAATAACTGATGAAGATAGTTTCTGAATCATGATGAAGAATAAGAGAAAAAAGAATTTTAGTGTCAGACTTCGTGATTTAGATAATGATCCTGGAATCGTGTTTAACCCCTTAACTTTGAAAAGAAAACTGTGTTCATTTCTATGCAGTCTGGTCCACAATTGTAAGTAATTATTACCGGTGGGGACAGATGTTTTAAATGAAAGTTCAATTCAATAGTATTTCAAAAACACATGAGTAACTTTTATTGTCCAAAATGAATGAAATAATATATTTTAGCAAATTTATACCACATGACAAATACACAAACTACCATTATGTTTAAAAATTACTAGCTTTGAAAGTTGCTTTTACCTCTTCATTTTTTGAGACAGGGTCTCACTATGTAGTTCAGATTGGCCTTGGGATACTGTGTGTCCCAAGCTGGCCACCAGCTCACAATGACCCTCCTACCTCAACCTCCCAAGTGCTGGAATTTCAGGTATGCACCCCCATGCCAGGCAGGAAGTTGCTTTAAAACAAACAAATTTTGCTTCATATACAAAAATCCCTGTTTGAATAAATATGTGTGTAAGTCTATTGGCAAGATTTATAAAGCGATTTGTACTTGTCTTCTCTATCAAGCATTCTGTCTCCTTTGCCTATGTAAATTTTCCCAAATACTTTTCGTATATACATATTCACAATGTAATCATGCTTTGACATCAGTAGACCCTCCCCTCTTGGTATTTCGGTACGTGGATGCATTTTGACTCATGATGATACTCTATCCTGTGAAACTCTTTACTCATAGTTTGTGGAATTCCATGATAGTCTGCTCCAGTGAATTCCACTAAAAGAAAACATGACTATGATCACTACCAAGTTTTTTTTACATAGAAACCACACATGAATAAGCTTTTGAAGTACAATCTATAAATTTTTAAAGCAAATCATTTGGGTAAAAGTGAGTGACTAAGACGAGGGAGCTTTTTCAAGTGGCAATTGTGGGAGATGCCACACCTTCCTTTATAAACGTCTTGAAACCGTCCATGGATCTGGATTTTCCTTACAGGAAATGGACAAGTTAGATCTTTGCATGAATAAACTCACAAAGAGAGGAAGGCGTAGAGACAGACTAGTGACTGTAATCCAAGATAAAATTAGGTAGAATTCAAGAAGCTGCATTTTGTAAAAATTTATTCCCATTCATTGCATAAAGAAATTTGCCCTCAAGTGGAATTTCCTACACATTTTGCTGATCACTTACAAAATGTTTCTTTCATTTTGGGGCAGGTGCTTTTAACTTTTCATCTTCTTCATTTCTGACTTGGGGCCAGCACAATGGGTCCTGCAAAGAAGGGTGGGCGGAAGAAGAGGGGCCATCCTACCGTCAATGAGGTGGTGACCTGAGAATGCACAATGGCATTCATGAGCGCATTCATGGAGGGTCTTCAAGAAGTGCGCCCCTCGGGCACTCGAGGAGATACTTCCCACAAAGGAGATGCAGACACCTGATGTGCATACTGACATCCTGCTCACCAAAGCTGCCTGGGCCAAAGGAATAAGCAGTGTCCCGTATCGCATCCATGTATGGTTGTCCAGGAAACATAATGAGGGTGAAGATTCACCAATCAAGCTGTACACTTTGGTAGCCTAGGAACCTGTCACCACCTTCAAAATCTCCAGACAGTACATGTGGATGAGAACTAACTTTCAAATAAGGTTACAAAACTGAAAACTAAATAAATAGATATAAATGGTACTGATATTGCATGTGCAAAGTTTCCCATGTACAAACAAAAGTTCTTTGGAAGACAGTTGATAAGGAGAAAATATGTGCCAGTTCTGAAAGATGATTGTGATCTAGAATCTATAAAACAATCAAAAACCTCACACCAAGGACACAAACAACCCAGTCAATGAGGGGACAAATTTATTAACCAGACTTTTCTCACAGGAAGTGCAACTGATCTATAATTAAATAAAATTCTTCAGGAGCTTAAACCATGAGAGTAGCTACATATCACAAAAATCAATAAATTGTGAGAATGTGGGAAAAAGAAGTCTTTCATTGGTGTTGGTGGCAACAGAAGTCAGTAAGTCACTATAAATATCAGTAAAGAGAGGACTCAAAAATATACCACATGGCTGAACATACAGTTCAGCCATGAACTACCCTTGCTCAGCGTATTTCAGAAAGAATTAAACTGTGTGCAGCAGTGACCCATATGTACGTACGTTCATAGGAGTCATTTAGCTGAGGAGCAGACCAGATACCTGTTGACAGATATAAAATGGATAAGGAAAACAAATACTTTTCAGTGACAAGAATGAAACATTGTCACTTTGAAGAACACAAGTGACTCTGGATAAGCTATATCAAACTCAGAAAAAAATCAAATACATTACAAGGATCTGTGACAGTGAACACTTTTTCTTGTGATGTTAAATGAATAATTCCTATATTGTCAATCCTTAACATTTGTATTTCCTGCAACCTTCTATCATATAATCTTTTTTAATATCTTGAAATTTTGATCATATTCACAATATTTTAGTATGTGAAACATTACAGTTTCACAATATTCAGAAAATGTGATTATATGTTTAAATGTGGTTAAGAAACCAATTATATTAATAATTGCATAAGTAATACTTTAGAATTGGGGCCGGCTGATCATGTATGCATGATAATAATTATTAAATGAGTTTTGTTTTATTAGCAGTGCATTATATATGAAAACAATTATAATGTAAGAGCATAGTTACATGTTCAGTAAAGACACATAGCATAGCAAACTCAGAGCCATGCTGTAGCAAGTTAAAATCAAACAGTAGCCTCTGCCTCTGCTCCTGCTGCCTGTCACATAAACACCCTGCTGAATTCAGTCAGCCTTGACTGTCTGGGTCCAGCTGCTTTTCTTCTGATAAAGCGCTGGACTACTTTGACTATTCTCAGCTTATGTGTCTTTTAATTAAGAAAATACGTTACTTCTAACTGGCTTCAAGGACTTTGGTTGGGGCAAAGAAAACCAGTGGAAGATATTTTAATTCTGCACACTTCACTTGAACTCCTTCCCTCTGCCCCCAGGATGTTCCTATGCTATGCTAAACAATTCCTTTGAGTAAATGTATTTAGAGTTGCTTTACCTGGTAATAGATGACTTAATTCAATCCATGTAACAATCAAGGAGTGCCTTGTACTTCCGGCTTGTAAACTGTACTTACATTGAACTAAAAGCTTGCTCCTTGCTAAAGATTTGGATTTGCTTCCACAAGCCCGCTAGTGAAATAAACACTGCCTTCCTCAGTGCAGAGTTTTCCATTCGGTTTGATATTTTTCCTGGTGCATTAGCCAGAAAGACACCTTGCTGGCCATTTGGGCCGCTGGTGTAGCCCAGTGGGTGCTCATGAGTCCCAGGCTCCGTACTGCAGATGGGAAGGTGCACCCTCTGGGTTTTTCTTAGAGTCTCCTTCAAAGTCCAGTGAGGGGGCCCTGCACAGCAGCGCAGACCTCATCAGAGCCTGGGAGGAACTGGAACAGGACTGGACAGGGCCCTTGGATGGGGCAGGCCTGCCCCCCGTTATGTCCTGCTGTTAACATGTTTCATTGCCTGGTACCTGCATATTCACCTGTGGACAAAGGAGGACCCGACCACCCCTCACCATCTACGTCTGACAGCTGTTCTGCACCCAGTTCTCGTTTTAGTCTGAGTGGTCGGCTGCAGCTGGTGTCCCTGTTAGACTCGCCCCTGGGACTGGGGGTGGGAATATGATAACCTCCGTGTGCACTGAGGGTGAAGTGTGTGCCGTACACTGGTTCTCCTGTGCACCAAGCCTGGCAAGCTGTGGTCGGGGCGGTGCCTGGACCCCCACCTGAGGTGCCGCGGTGATGACATGTCACATGACAGAGGCTGCTGCACACTCTCCACAGCTAAGTCCCGCCTACGACCCTGCGAGGGTGTGGCCAGGCATGGAGAGGTCCTTCCTCCAGGAGCGGCTCCCAC
>PVJX010037246.1:0-17081 GCA_004027295.1 Dolichotis patagonum
CCGGGAGAGCAAGGAACTCTTCCCGTCTCTGGGGGGTGACTGTGATCCTGCCTGCGTGTCAGCTGAGAATCAGTCATCTCATGTCATCCTGTCCCCCATCCCGTGTTCCCCCTCCACCTCCCCCCTGCCTAGCAAGTGGGAGCCAGTGAACTACACATCTTGTGAAAAGATTGGCTATGTTATTTAGTATGAGCTCCCCATATGCAAAGATGAGGACAACCATTTGGAAGAAAACAAGAGGCAATATGACAGATAGGGAAGATCTCTGGTTGTCTAGCTTTGAAATTTATGCTTTTTTATGTCCTATTCTGTTTTGTTTTGTTGTGTTTAATTTTACTCCCTTTTAAAATAAAATAAATTAAAAAAAATAAAAAAAATAAAATAAGAAAAACATCTTTCCAAGACTTCTTCCTTTTTGCACAGTACTGGGAATGGAACTCAGGGTCTTTTCACTGAGCTACACTCCCACCCCTTTTAAAAGGAAGAATAACAAAAATGAAGATGTTGGCTAGGTGCTTTTACATCTCTCTAGACAAACTATTAAAGAGAAAATAATAAGCTGTAGACACAATCTAAAGACTTCAAAGTGTGACAACAAAATAATAAAGGAAAACAATGAGCTGAAAGATTCACATTCCCAGCTGCATAAACACGTTCCCAAGATGCCTAAACACACTAAAAGCTTTTAAGGGGAATCATCTCTCCGTTAGACTGAAGGTGTGAAAGACCAAACAAGTTATAGTGCGATTGACTAAGTTACAGCACAAGTTTACTGCTCAGTCTCAAAGTCCACCTTAAGTTAAAGTGAGGGCTTTGATGGGAAAATAAGATCCTATAAACTGGATAGAGATGTTTGGGAGGAATCTGAAGGAGCTGGGAACATTGAACTCTTAAATTCTGATGAGATTATTTTGCCAGAGGAAGACATTTTCCCACCCTCACTGGCAGAGGCATTTGAACCCCACTTCTGGTAACAAAATCTGTATTACTTAGGATCCTGTATAAGAATAGAATCAATAGAAAATATATGTGTAATTATGCAAGAAGATTTTTAGCTGCGGCCACCTCAGGGCAAGAAGCAAGAAGCAACAGCATTTCCTGAGATCCGCGCCATGTTGGAACTTAGGGTGCTGAGCCAACCAGCAACCAGCCTGCTGCTTACCCAGGCTCGGGCTTAGAATCAAACATACCATTCTCCCCCCACCACCCCATTAGCAAGTGGGACCCAGGGATCTTGGCATCTCTTGGGAGCTTGAAGGTATGTAATGCAGGGAGTGGGGGGAATTTCCTTCCACTATCTCTTTGAAGACAGATATTTTTAATCACCATTTTACTTTGTCCTGACTAATGGTGTTGCTCTATTCAATATTCTGCTTGGTAAGTTCTATAATATTGTGTGTCTCTTTTGATTTTGATATACCCGATTGAAACAACAACTATTGTGAAGATAATGAGGTATACAATGGTGCCTATTACTGTTGCCCCAGTGACCTGCTGTGATGTTCTGTACCAGTTCAACTCCACTGTCTCAATTGGCTTTATTCTATCCTGTTTTGTTGTATATTGCTACCTCCAAGTTAATAAAAAATTAAATTAAAAATACAATAGAACATGAGAAAACAAGGTAACAAAATACCTCCAAAAACTCCCAACTCCACCAAAGCAGATCCATGTGACATGGATGAGGAGAAACTCAAAAACAAAACAACAGAATTATATAAGGTGATTAAAAAGGAAATAACAACAAAACAGATCAATAAGATACTGAGTAAGCAAAAACATGATATAACTAAACAGATAATGAACTTATAAAGCAAAAGGAGGGAAAGAAAGTACTCTAAAGGATATAACTGCATGTATGTTTGAGTGTGTAGGATCGATAACCATATTACTAAGTTTTTTTGTATCATTCAACAGAACTGTTTGCAGCCTCACTGTTTGAATGTCCACTTTGTATGCCTTAATTTTGTAACATGAACAACTATTTCTAAGAAGACAATATGTAATTTATCAACTAGAGATTTGTTACTGTTTTATTTGAAATTCTGTATTATTTCTACCCTTTTTTCTGTTTTGCTTTTTTTCTCTTTAAGTAAAATTTTAAAAAATTATGCAAGGAGATTTTTATTAGGCAGACTTACAGGACCAGAAGCAGGAGAATCCCCAATGGCTGTCTCCCAGGATCAGAGTAAGAAGAATCCATAATGGCTGCCTTTGTGCTGAAGAGCTGGAGAAGCCAGTCAATACTTGGCCCAACAATACAGAAGCCACTGTACAAGAGGGATCAATGATGTAGCAGTAATTTAAAGTCAAAGACCCAGCAGCTCACCAAAGAGTCACTAGTGTGAGTCTGCACTGGAAGGCTGAAGAAACTGGACACTAACATCCAAAGGTAATAGTGACGGTCTCCCAAAATGAGGACACTTCCTTGTTCTTTCTGCTTTTATCCTATGTAAGCTACATGTCTATTGGTTGCTGCTACCCTTGTTCAAGGTATGTCCTCCCCGCAGTTTGCTGGCCTGCCTGTCAATCATCCAGACACACCCAGAATTGTGCTTATTAATCTGCCAGGTGGTTTTTAATCTGTTCAAGTTGTGACATGTCACAACAATTTTTGTTGTTGTTTGTTTTCTTTTGGTCTTGCTGCGTAGTGTAGGCTGGCCTTGAACTCATTCTCTATCCGGGGCTGGCCTTGAATTCACAGTGACTCTCCTACCTCAGCCTCCCCAGTGTTGGGATTGCAGGTGTGTGCCACCATGCCCAGCAACATGTCACAATTAGTGTGTCAACATGTCACATGTCACAATTAGTGTGTCAACATGTCACAATTAGTGGTCACAATCCATTCCTTGTCAATTTGAAAACCAGGCGTATCTCTTTAACCAGGCGTATCTCTTGTGTAATTCACAATTACATTTAACATATTGCAACCATCTTGTGTACAGATGGAAATGCACCAATTCCCTCCCCAGAATAGAAGGCTATTTTTCTTTAGTGATGCTTACCCTTCTCCTATAGATTAAACAGTACTTTAGTACTTCTGTTGACAAATGTTGTGTTACAAAGAAAGAAAACAAAAGTTTCTGCTTAATATGTGTGCATATATGCACAGTGTATTAACAAGATAGCAAAGAACTTGTGATAGTTACAGTCCTCATCCCTGTACCTGGCCATGTGGTTGTAACTAGTACTTATTTATTTTTGTGTTAAGACAGGGAAATGCTAAGCAGTTTTGACTGGCCTTGAACTCACCATGGAGCCCAGGCTGGTCTCAAACTGGTAACAATCCTCCTACTCAGCCTGTCTGTGTTGGGATCCCAGGAATGTTCCAGCAATCTGGCGGTTGCTGGCATTTAGAACTACCTTCTGCTACCCATTCTGTATTTCCTTGGGCTTCAGCAAGCACCTCAGCAGGTCTTGATTCTTTTCCTGGTGGGGTCACCCACACCTTCAGTCCTGAAGGTCCTGGACAATTTGTCATCCGCCCTGGATTAGGGCATGGGTCTCGTGCACTCCACGTGCATCGTTTCTTTCCTCCACTGTGGAGAAGTAGTCCATTTCCCCTTAGCACTCTGGATCATCACCTCCACTTTAGCTCATCGACTCAAGGCCCGACTCAAGCTCAAAATGGCCAGGAGGAAGACTTAGCCTCTAGTTCCACGGAATCATTGTTGTGCTTCCTGTTAGAAGACTTCCCCACTTAGAACTAGGTTTTCTAGGCCAAGAGAGCCTAAGGTCATGGAAACAGAGAGCAGAAACATCACTAGTGGGTCCCTGGGAGTCAAGGTGAGTGGTATGGTTCCCTGCTCCCAATGCAATTGCTGCATCGGTGAATCCTGGCTGTTGGAGACACAGTGCCACAGACAGGCTTGTGTCACCACACCCAGCTCTTCCCACTTCTTTCTGCTTGGGAAGCAAGTATAGATACGTCTTATTCCTTCCCCATTGGTTTCCACATTAACTTTTTCATCTATTCAAATATCTTCAACACTTGTTGAATCAGAGCCAGGTGCATCACCTGTAACTGCAGCCCTTGGGAGGCTGAAGCAGGAGGATTACTCAAGGCCAGAATTTCAAGGCCATGCCAGGCTTGGTGCACACATCTGTAATCCTAGCACTCAGGGGGTTGAGATAAGACGAGTGCTGCAAGTTTGGGGTCAGCCTGGGCTACAAAGTGAGTTCAAGGCCAGCCTAAACCACATAGCAAGACCCTGTCTCAAAGACCAAAAAAAAAAAAAAAGATTTCAAGGCCAGCTTGGGCTGCACAAGACCCTGTACCCTGAATCAAAAACAAAACAAAAAGAAACAAAAAGTTATCTAGTGAACCCTCAAGACATTAGTGACATAATATACTACATTATCCATTTAAAAATAATAAGCTCTTTTTTACCACTTTTCCTCCTTTTCTTTGAACACTGCATTTTATTTACTTACAAGCATTCTGAATGACCATGTGAATCATTTCAACCCTTATCAGAATGTGGCAAGAGCTAGGCTCAAACTGGGAGCAATCCTCCTGCCTCAGCCTCCTAAGTGCCAGAACTACAAGCATGTGCCACTATGCCCAACTTTATTTTGTTTTGTTTTGTTTTGTTTTTTTTGAGATACAGTCTTGCTCTTATAGTTCAGGCTGACCTTGAACTCACCACATAGCCTAGGCTGGCCTTGAATCTGCCGTGCTCCTGCCTCAGCTGCCTGAGTACTAGGATTATAGAAGCACACCACCACACCCGGCTAGAAATGCATTTGTGTGTGTGTGTGTGTGTGTGTGTGTGTGTGTGTGTTAAAGCATATGTATATATCAGGCACACCACAGCGCACACCTGTAACCTCAGCACTCAGGAAGTTGAGGTGAGAGGATTGTGAGTTCAAGGCCAGCCTCGGCTACCTAGTGAGACGCTGTCTCAAAAAAACAAACAGCAAAGAAGGCATATATACCAGTTTGCGGGTACACTGTCTCTACGAAGACACCTGAACACTGGTAATGCGAGCTGAGTTCCTGGAGCGAACCTGTCGGAGCAATCCAGGGGGCGGCAGCAGGAGAACATTACCTCGGCCCTGCCCCTGCCCACCCTCTCGGAACTGACTTGGTTTACTAAGAAAGGCGGTGGGAAAAGGGTTTCCGAAGAGGACAGCGACGAGAAAGACAGCCCGGATGGAGGAGGCCAGGGAAGGGAGCCAGCCGAGGCCGCGCAGGGAACCGCCCTCTGCAGCCTGCAGTGCGGCGCGGCAGGCGGGAGAGACTGCTGCTGCGCGCAGAGCTCCCGGCTCCGGTTCCAGCCAGCGCAGAAGGGTGAGCACTTCAAGCTGGCACTGCCTGTGATGGTTAGGAAACCGAGACAGTTAAAGCTAGACCAGCCGCAAATGATGGCAGGAAACAGGGCTGCGAGCAATCGCGAAGCGATCCTAGAGGAAGGGACGGTGCTTTTGCACAGACCTGTATTAGCCGGAGACGATGGGGTTGAAATTGGTTCTACTCTGGTTTTCAGACTGGACTCTCCAGCCAGCAGGTCCAGGGTCGCCGGGGAATTTATTAGAAACACCTAGTCCCCCGCCCACCCACGCCTGCGAATCCGAGACCCCGCCCGGGTGCAGAACCACAGTGTGAGGCAGCCGACCTGACCTGCGGCCTAGCGTCCAGTCGGGAGTCCCTGGTCTAGGCGGCCTGCAAGGCAGCCGCCAGCTGAGCGGGCTTCCTGAGCTCTGGACATGGGGTCAGGCCCACGTCCCATGTGCTGAGAGTGTTAAATATGCCGCTGATTCCAGAGGCTTGCGGAAGAAAAAGAAAACACGTGCGCTCATTAATTTTTTTGTTTGTTTTTTGAGCCAGCTCTCTATGTATGTTTTTTGAGCCAGACCTCTCCAGGGCTGGCCTGGAACTGCAGCAGTCCTTCTGCCTCTGCCTCTCCAGGGCTGAAAGTACAGGCATGCTCCACCAGGCCCAGCCTCATGAGAAATTTCATTTAGGTTGTAGGTTTCAATGTAACACTTTTGATAGATTATGAATTATATAAAATATTCTATTAAATTAATCTCTTTTTTTGTGGTTCTGGGGATTGAACCCAGGGCCTTCACAGTGAGCTCCAGCCTTTTTCATGTTTTTCATTTTGAGACAAACTCTTGCTGAGTCACTAAATTGCCCATATAGGGTTTGAGTCTCAGTCCTCCTGCCTCAGCCTCCCAGACAGCTGGGATTACAGGCCTGCACCCCCACACCAGCTACCCTTGTTAATTCTTCAAATACGTATTAGAAAAATTTAAAATAGTTCTTCTGGATAGTGCTGGCCTAGAATTTTAAAGTATATCCTAGATGTTGGGAACTGCATTCTACATGTGGGTTTGGGGAGGAAAGTTTTGTTGTTAGATGTTCCGCCCATTTCTGCAGAGGAGGAATCATGGTCTTCATCGTCATTGTCATCGTTGTCATCATCATCATGATGCTCTTCCTCTGGCCAAGAGCAAACTCATCCAGAACAGAGTCAGCAAACAGATCCGCTGCGGCATGTGCACTCCGCACGAATGGAGAGGGTGTGAGTCCCTCTTCCTGGGTCTGCAGCCTGTCCCAGTATGGCTGTGTTAAAAAGTAAGATAAAGAAAAGATGGTTAAAACAAATCGCAGAGACTCTGTGCCTTGAAATCAAATTGCCTGCTTAGTTTGCCCTTGCACAGTTTAGCATCAGTGCCTTATCGATCAGAATTAGGAAGTTAATAAGCTTTGGGCTAATGAATCAGCTGGGTAGGGACTGGAACTGCCCTGCACGGCTTAATCAAGTCATCAAAGCTCTCAGGCCATGAAGAAGGTAATTAAAGGAAAAGGAGACCTGTTATATAGTAGCAGGAGGCCAGCAGTGGACAAGAGCAAGATAGAGAACCTCCATTTTCTCCCGTACGCTTTTCGGATGTAAATCAGCCCAATGACCACAGCGCATCACTCAGCCTCCTATGGGAGAATTAAGTTGAATGAATTTATAAATCACCTCCGTGAGTAATTTACTTGCTCCAGACTGACTGTCAATGGAACTATACTTACGGATAACAAATCGAGTTTGGGCCAGGTCCTGCAGATACCAGTTCTTCTGGATAACCTGGGTCGTCACTAATGGGAGCTGTAATTTTAACTTAGAAGCAGCAGATAATTCAGCCTTGGATCACTCAACAGATGCCGGATGCCCCCATGTTCCGGTGTTGTACCGAAGGGTGCCCCTGGGTGTCACAGACCACACAGCATTTCCCCAGTTAACCTGCCTGGCAGGAAATGCTGGACTATGTGTGCTTTGCTTTTTGGAGGTACCAGGAATAAAACCCGTGGTCTTACGCGTGTTAGGCCAACGCTCTGCCCCTGAGTACACCCTCAGGGTGGACAGGGCGGACAGGGGTCTCCCTCAGCTGTCCCTGTGTCATCCCTGCTCAGAGGACTTCGTCACATGTGGAGGATGACAACAGGTGGTCAGCTTGTGACACCCAGCTGAACTGAATCAGCGCAGTGCTGGGTGTGGTAACAACCTGAGGATTGTTACCAGTGCTTGAAAGAACTGGCGGGGAAGGCAGGAGCTGCCGGTCTCCTGGAGAAGCTCCTTGCGCTGGCTTCCTGAACTCAGCTGTTCTCACCGTCAGAGGAGCCGGGGCCTCACTGTTGCTGAGGATGGCTGTGGTGCTTTTCAGGGGAGCTCTGGTCCTTGCCAGGAACCAGGAGCCTCACTTCCTGGCTCCGGGGCAGCTCCCTCAGCCTGCTGGCGCACAGCCTTCATCCCGCTGGCACAGACTCTCTAGCTTCCACCACTGACCTTTGGTCCTACCCGGGCAGTTCCTTGATCCAGACTTGCCTGAGGCATTGCTGTGGGCTCTAGACCTCCAGCTGGACTGGAGCAGGACATTGCTGTGGGATCCAGGCCGTCAGCCGGATTCTTTGGGTCTCCAGTGTGTGGACAGATTTCCCGCACTGGTTGTTTTTGTTTTTTGTGTTTTGTTTGCTTTTTGAGACGGGACCTCACTATGCAGTTCAGGTTAGTCTTGAGCTCACATTGTACCTCAAGCTGATCTCAAACTCACAGGGACCCTCCTGCCTCAGCCTCCTAAGTGCTGGGATTATAAACATGCACCACCACTCCCAGCTTCCTTCTCTCTTTTGCATTTGACTCTTTGGGTGAATGTTATAAAATAATCCCACAAATTATGTGTCCTGTATGAAGCCCTTTCCTTGTATACCCTGATTACAACACAGTACCATTTGGAAACTCAAGTGGAGGTGGGGGGCGGGAGATGGCTGAGAGGCAGTGACGGCAGAGAAGCCTGTGTGTGATGTGGACAGTGCCACAGGAGGAGGGTAGGAGTCTTGGGCTGGGCATATGGACAGAAAGCAGAGGAAGAAGGGGGCAGCCCTTCACACCAGGTCTGATTGTACAGTAAGGAGGGTCTGCACAGGACTGCTATATTTTGGGGACTATCACAGGACCCTAAGAAGAGCCCACTGGTTTTAGGGAACAGAAAAGCCTGGTGTCTTTGTCAAGAACCTTTCAGTGCTGGGCATGGTGACATGTTATCACAGATAGTTGGTAGGCTGAGGCAGGAGGATCACAAGTTCAAGACCAGCCCAGGCAATTAGTGAGCACTTGCCCAAAAATAAATAAAGAGCTGGAATGTGGCTCATACTCCCTGAGTTCCTCCCCCAGGACTTCAGAGCAAACGCCCAAGTCCCACCTCCACGGAGTGGAAGGTGAAGAAGAGGGGAGAGGGAGACAGAGGGAGCACAGTCTGACTGGTCTCCCCTCTCACTCTAAGCTCCCTTTCCATCCTGTCTTTTATGGCAGAGTCTGATGAACAGACCCAGTGATGCAGGCTGTAATTCCAGCACTTGGGAGGCCGAGGCAGGAGGAGTGCTGTGAATTCGAGGCCAGTTATATGGTAAGTCCCAAACCACCCTCACCGGCATAGCGAGACCCTGTCTCAAAAACCCAACACCAAAGCAAAGCAAAGCACAATGAAACAGAACACAAGTTTGAACCCAGCATGGACAGTGTAGAGAATTAGAAAGACCCTGTGTCAGAGTGAAAAAGGAAAACAGGTCAGGACGGAGATCTGTATGAAGGCCCTGGGTTCAACCGCTAGTACCAAAAAAAAACAAACCAAAAACACCTTTTCTTCTGAGGTCTCCATCTGGGGTTCCCTGCTGCGTGCCCCACCCCTCAAACAGCTGAAGTGCCTGCACCACCGTGTCCACCTGCCCTGCTGTTCCGGGCGCCCTGTCTCAGCACAGCTGCTGCACAGCCTGGAGAACCTTCCCCAGCGCCTGAGTTTAGTTGCTTCCAGCAGGTGGAACGGCATGGTTAGGGACGTGGGCTGGGGCTACACGTGCCTGCATCTGAGTCTTCTCCGCCTTTGCTCAACTGTTTCGTATCTCAGCTGGTCACTGGACAAATGGGTCTAAAAACAGCGACTTCCTCGTAGGGCTACTGTTTATTTCTTTGGTTTCTGAGACAGGATCTCGCTGCGATGATTGGGCTGGTCTTGAACTCACTGTGTAACCCAGGCTGGTTTTGAACTTGTGGCAGTCCTCCTGCCTCAGCCTCCCAAGTGCCGGGATCACAGGCGTGCACCACCATGCTGAGGTGCTGAAATTTTCATAGCAACCTTTTACTACCTTCTAGTTCCAAAACAACTTGGGCTAGTCTTTGAGGACAAGAATGAAAAATGGCATGGTAATCTCTCCTTCATGGCTCCCTTTTCTGCTCCAGCAATTTTTAACTTACGGAGTTGGTTGCACTCGTAAAGAAAAGCACCCATTGAGGAGTCAGCAATGGAGAAAGTTCTTTCTAGGGACATTTTTTTTTTTTTGAGACAGGGTCATACTAAGTTGATAAATTGCCTAGGGTGGTCTCACACTTGGCGATCCTCCTGCCTCAGCCTCCCAGAGTGCTGGGATTACAAGCTTGCACTCCCACACCTGGTCTATCACTGTGCTCTACCCAGCCCCTTCTTTCTTAGGTTTTTAATATGTAACTATCACATGTTTAAATGGAGCCGAGTGTGATAGCACATGCCTGTGACTCACATGCCTCCCTGGGGGGGAGAAGGGTCGGATTGTGTCACCCAGCATGGGGACACACAGAGAATAAAAAAGCGACATGTGTTAAGACTCAAGGTGAAGCCAGGCGAGGTGGTGCACCCTGTAATCCCAGCACTCAGGAGGCTGAGGCAGGAGCACTGTTGCAAGTTTGAGACCCGCTGGGCTACAAAGTGAGCTCAAGGCCAGCCTGAACTGCATAGCAAGATTCTGTCTCAAAAAGATGAAAAAAAAGAAAAGAGTCACGGCGACGGGAGAATATAAGTGGCAAACTAGGAGGTCACACGTAGGAGCTCGCCAGGTGGCTCCTGCAGAGCCCCTTCCTGTGGAGACATCGGGAGGGAGGCGGGAGGATGGGGCTGCCCAGGCTCGAGTCTCCACCTGCAGCGGGCAGCAGCCGAACTGGTGGCTTCTTTTCTCTGGACTGCAAAGCCCTCGCTGAGGAGAAGGCCAGTTTCTTCAGGGTGTAACGAGCAGCCCCCTGCAAGAGGGGCTCCAGGAAGACCCGGGTCTGAGGCTCCTCAATAGGACTCTTCCCACCAACTCCTGCAGAGATTCTGGGAAGCGTTGCCGGTGGGGGCGGGGTGTGCGTGGGGGTTCATTTGTGCGCTGTTTCCTTCTAACCTGAGTACAAAGACCCACTGTGCATCCATTTCTCTGCAGTTTCAATTATCAGAAAATTGATCACATGTCAAAAAGTGACAGATTAATTGCACAGAAATCCAAATGTGTAAGAGACTGGCCAATGCAGACCAAATGATGCTTGAACGTTTGGCTGTGGAGTTAGCCGGGTCACCCCAGCTGTGTAAGACCCGGGGCAGGGAGGTGGGGTTCAAAGGCAGCACCCCAACAGCGGTCACTCATGTGGATGCTGGGACTGGCCAGCCCCTGGGTTTGACCCACAGAGCTGCCCCAGGAAAGAAGAAAGACACCAAGGTGGTGATATTTGCTTTGTTTATTTACTGGGACCTTCATTCAAAGGAAAATCTTCAAGAGCCTAGCTCAAAATCCTTCCAAGGTTTAATCATCACCTAACTGTTTAAAATGGCTAGTTGACCAGGGAAATGGCTCGGTGGCACAGCGCCTGCCTGGCAGGCATGAAATTCTGAGTCCAACTCCTAGTACCAAAAATAAACAAACAAAATAAAATGGCTACTTGTTTATATCATTCATTTATTTTTTGCAGCAATGAAACTTGAACCCAGGGCCTTCATACTGAGCTATATCTCCAGTCGCTTTTTAGTTTTTTGTTTTGTTTTGAGGCAGGGTCTTGCTAAACTGCTGGGCTATCCGGGTCAGGCTGGAACTTGTCATCTTCCTGCCTCAGCTCTCCTGAGAGGCAGGATTACAGGTACACGGCACTGTGTTAGGCTTGTTTATCATTTTAACTATGAAAAATAGATGGTTGCTGTATAATACCGGTAAGTGTGTGGAGTGCTTCTCAGTCCTGGCTGAAGGTCCTGGCTTTGAGGATATGACCACGTCTTCACTGAGCATTTGCTCTGTGCTGCGTCTCCCTTCAAGTGCTCTACAGGGGCTCACTCCATCCTCCCAAGGTCCCCTAGGTGAGCGCATACCTTTGGAGTTTGGAGACAGTTAACCACCTGGCACGAGTTAGAACAATATTGTGCATGCTGGTAATAGACTTCTAGCTTTTTCATTAGTCAGGAGTGTAATGGCGCTGCGGAGACCTCCTAATAAAGGTAAGCAATGGTAATTGGCTGTTATGGATTAATCAAAGAGTATATAAAGCAGAGCATATAAATTTCGATCTAATCATCACTGTTCAGAAGTGTTCCTGTCCTTGGGAAGATGAATGAGTGCTGGGAGAAAACTGACGTTCTTTTTCATACTAATGGCACGTCCTTTGCTCCGGGTGAGTTTATCACTGGTAATTACCTTCTTTAACAAAGCTTGCATAGAGTAATGACACAACCAGGGAAAATACTCAAAAGTTTACTAAAATCAAACGGAAACAGTTGATTCACATTTTGTGTCCTTGTATAACAAAAATTAACTTTTTAGATTTTTAGAGTTAGGTGTAGTGGTGCATGCCTGTGATCCCCGCACTCAGGAGGCTGAGGCAAGGGGCCGGGGGTTTAGCTCAGCATTGTAAGTGCCTGCTTGATAAACACAAGGTCGTGAGTTCGATCCCCGGCAGCAAAAAAAAGAGAAAAAGAGGCTGAGGCAAGCCGGGCGTGGTGGTACACTCTCGTAATCCCATCACTCAGGAGGCTGAGGCAGGTGGATCATTGCAAATTCAAGATCAGCCTGCGCTACAAAGTGAGCCCAATGCCAGCCTGAACCACATAGTGAGACCCTGTCTCCAAAACACACACACACACACACACACACACACACACACACGAACAAGGCTGAGGCAGGAGGACTGCATGTGTTGGAGGCTGGCCTGTGCTATATAATGAGTTCAAAGCCAGTCTAAATTGCATAGTGAGACCATCTCAAAACAACAGGTTTTTGATAACTGGGAATATAATAAAACCATCAAGTTGTGTGCTTTACATAGAAACGGGGTATTACGGTTTACATCTGAGTGTCCCTCAAAGCCTCCGGTACACACAGGTTGGGCTTTTGGAGGGTGACTGCATAATGGAGGCTTGCAGCTGGCTTGCCCTTGGGAGGTGGGCCTGGTGGTAAGAGGCCAACCATCCGTTATCGTGGGAGCGGCCCAGAGGGTTTGTCTCCCTTTCTGGCTCCTCCCTTCACTCGCTGATTCTCGGACACCTTATCTGACCAGCTGTCCTCTGCCATTCCCTCTGCTGAGCCACTCTGCCTGGGAGCCAGCCGACCATGGACTGCACCTCTATAAACCATGAGCCAAAGAAACTTCTTTAAGTTGTGGGTGTCAGATATTTTGTCCCAGTAGTAAGGAAAGTAAGACAGAGGCCTTGGGCTCAATCCCCAACTCCAAAAAGAAAAAGAAAACAGTCTAGGCCCAGTGGTGCATATCTATGATCCCAGCTGCTCTGACGCTGAGGCAGGGGAATCCTAAGTTCAAGGCAAGACTGGATAACTTAGTAGGATCCTGTCTCAAATTAAAAAACAAAAAGGGGCTGACATGGTTTCACATGCTTAGAGTTTTAGGGTTCTTGGAGTCCAAGACAGGAGGATCATGAATTTGAGCTCAGCCTGGGAAACTTGGCAACTTAGCAAGACTTAGTCTCAAATTTTAAAAAAATAAAAAAGGACTAGATAAGGATATAGTTTTGTGAAGGTCCTGGATTTAATCTCTAAGACCACAATCAATCAATTAGTCAATTTTTTAAAAATGTAAAAAGGGCTGGGAATGTAACTTGTGCGAATGCCCTGTGTTCAATCTCTAATGCTGAAAAAAATATATATGTATTAAAAAATTTAGATACTGAGCTGAGTGTGGTGGCACTTACCTGTAATCCTGGTGCTGGCAGGGTGAGACAGGAGGATGCCAAGTTCCCATCAAGCCTGGGAAAGTTAGTGACTTCGTGACACTCATGTACAAACGCACAAAAAAGGTCTGAAAATGTAGTTCAGTGCAAAGGTCCTGAGTTCAATCTCTAGTACTGGGAAAAACAAATTTAAGTTGCTCTCCTGCTAGAATTTATAATTAAATGAATTTATAATTAAAAATAAGCATACCCAGTGGGTACTTGTTGACACACACCATAGCTCAGTGGTAAAGCACCCTGGGTTTGAGCCCTAGCACTGAAAAATAAACAAACCCAAAGATATACAAAAAATTCCCCTAAACAGTAACACTGTTGCATGCAATGTATACATGGAAGGTATATATAGTTACAGTAATTTCCACTTGGTGCGGTTTATACATTATTGAATGTCTTTCACCATGAGTTCATTTAAGTGGGGGTTTCACAGTATAGAGACTGCACACTTTCTAAAACACTGCATTGCACTTTGACAGGACCTAATGGACATCAGATAAGCAATGGGCCACCATCTGATGAGAGCTACAAATGTGCTACCAGGCAGGTGGCAGCCGCCCGTGGGTCAGGGGCTGGGGGGTCCCAAACAGCAGGCTTTGCCGGTTACACTAAAGGAGCAAAGGCCTCAGTGTCCGACACATTTACGACCATTTATCGGGTCTCAGCACCGAACACTGGGCCTTGGTGTGCAGAGCCAGGCAAGCGGCATGCCGGTCCCAAAGCCGTGGTGCAGCCACAGGACAGGGGCCTTTCCGTAAAGACCCGTCCACCACCGGCGGGACCCGTGCTGATTTAGATTAAAACAGTTTCCTGCATGATTAGGGTCTCTGGGAGAGGCAACCTGAGCGTCTGAAAGGGAAACGGAGACACTTTGGCCATGGCATTCTCTTGCCCCTGAGTGTCTTTTCCTACTTTTATTCCCTCTGCAGAACTTGTTTTTTCTTACCTTTAATGAAACTTTGCTGCTGTTAAAAAAACAAGACATTTTCAATTCCAAAGTAACATTTAAGAAAACACTTAATCATCACCTTGCTCCCTGAACCCCAGGGGTGACTTTCGTGCCAATAAAAAGGAATCCAAAGCAGCACCGGGTGCAGACACCCTGGCCGCACCGCCCCCTCCTCACCATAAATCTCTCTGCATCTCTCTGTTGCCGCTTTAGCCGCACTGACCGCCCAGCTCCCTGGGCTTCCTCTCCGGATGTGTGGTTGCCTATGTGTTTTGGCTGAATTCTTTCCTCAAAAGCACAAAGGCCTGAGAAAAGCGAGGGCAGGTTCTCTGTGGTGTCGAGATCCTGCTTCCTGGCGATACCTTGTTTTTGGAGATAGCGTCTCGCTAGCCTTCAACTCACTAGGTAGCCTAGGCTGGCAGCCTAGAACTCTCCGAGATCCTCCTGCCTCAGCCTCCAGCGCTGGGATTACAGGCATGCGTCACCATGCCCCGCATCAGTGACATCTCTGCAGTGCTCCGACTTTATCCCTGATTCACCCAGTGGTAGATCAGCTCCCCACTCTCCCATTCTGTCACCAGCACGGCTCTCGTGAAGCCCGAGAGCCTTCTTTTCATCTTCCTCATGCTGACCATGGGCAGCAGCGTCTGGGTTTGGAGTCGTACTGAAGTCTTGATGTTCCCGTGAGCCTTGCGTAGGGTAAATTAGAGTCACCGTGTTCATGACACTTGTCACTTGCTTCCTTTCCGCTCAGCTGACTTGGCATAACGAACCAGTGTCTTTTCCCAAGCTTCTGAGCTGCTGTTGTCTCATCTGCCGTTTCAGGAGCAAAAGCATCTTAGGTCAGAAGACGGCATACCTTAATAGCTTTGCTGATTTTATTGTGCTAATCCTGTTTCCAGAGGTTGTTTTGTTTTCCTGTGTAGGGCATTGATTAAGTGTGGTCTATGCCAATCGGTTCTAAGACCGCTGCTGTCTTTTGGCAGCTGTCAGGTGCATTACATCGGTCTATGCTCTGGGAATCGAGAGTCGTGCCCCATCCGACTGATATTTGGCAGGATACAGGTGAATGCGTCATTAAATAGAAAAAGGACACACAGCCAAGACTGACTGACCACTTAGGTCCAGGACTGAGGAGAAACACACTCAGTCCCAAGGCTGCAGGTGAAGAAAAGTGGCCCCCTTTTCCTGCCGTACCAATTTGGGGCTTTTGTTTTGTTATTTTTTTTCCTGGGAAGGGAGACATGAGGCCATGTGTGGTGGTGCATGCCTGTAATCCCAGCACTTGGGAGGCTGAGGCAGGCAGGCCACTGTGAGTTTGAGGCCAGCCTGAATTGCACAATCGCACCAGAGAATCCCACTACACTAGCTAACACTGGTCTGGACAGCACAGCTTGAGTGATTCAGGGTCAGGGAAAGCACATGGTGACCGACCCCTCTCTTGTGCTGGCCCAGTCCTCCCACAGACACCTTCTTACCCAGCCAGCCGCAGACTTGAGGGGGAAATTGCAAATAACAACAACAAAACAAAAACCGCTCTTTGGGACCCCAAACTTCCACTGATGACCTTCTGAATCCTGCTAATCCTCCTTTTAAAGACTAGAATATAGAGGAGGAGGCGAGAGGCAGACGGAAGCTAAGATGAAACGCCCCCAGTCTGCAGGACGTGAGTCTTCTTGCTGGAGGAGCCGGGGAGAGGCTGCCCCACTGCAGGCGGCCTCCCGAGCCTCCCTCCCCAAACGTGGCCCTGAGGTTACTGAGGGCTCCCTGTCCCCGGGGAGGGAGGCAGCCCCGTCCAGAGCCCCAGCCGCTGTCCCTGGCACGAGCAGGACCCAGGCCCCTGCTGGGCTGATCACCCTCAGCGGGCTGAGGCTGTGGGCGGCACTGCAGGCAGCAGGGAAGACCACAGCCTGGTTCCTGACCCTTGTTGGCTTAGGGACATCAGTGGGACCTTGTGACCAAGCACTTTACGGATAACTTTCTCCTTACCCGTGTGTTTTTAGTGACCAGTGCCTGAGGTAGATGACCGGCCAGCTTGTTACACCCAGCCGACCTGGGCCCGCGTGGTGCTGGGTGTGGAAGGCCACCTGGGGACCGCTGCCACAGCTTAAAGGAGGCCTGGAGGGGAAGAGGAGGTGCTGTTGATTGTCCTGGAGAAGCCTGTCCTGCTGGTTTTCCTGAGGTGAGCTCAGCTCAGAGGAGCTCGGGTCCCTGCTGTCGCCGAGGATGGCTGTGGCTCTCTTTGGGGGAGCCCTGGTCCCTACCTGGAGCATCACTGCCTGGCTCCAGTGCAGACCCCGCAGCCTGCTGCGCAGCTCCTCCATCCCAGCGGCGCAGACTTTCTAGCCTCCACCACTGACCTTTGGGCCTTGGCAGGGCAGATCCCTGACACAGACTTGCCTGGGACATTGCCGAGGCTCCAGGCCTCCGGCTGGACTCCTGGAGGACATTGTCAAGGGCACGAGGTCTTCAGCAGGACTCACGCAGGACCCTGCTGTGGGACCCAGGACTCACGCAGGACACTGCCGTGGGACCCAGGACTCACGCAGGACACTGCCGTGGGACCCAGGGCTCACGCAGGACCCTGCCGTGGGACCCAGGGCTCACGCAGGACCCTGCCGTGGGACCCAGG
>PVJX010037247.1:0-17102 GCA_004027295.1 Dolichotis patagonum
CTATTGTCTGTTCTTGAAGACCTGAAACTCCCTCCTCGTCCAGCTCAGATCAATTCCATACTAGGTTGTTTCATGTGAATTCCCTGTATGTGACAATATAGATAACTATTTGGAAGAAAACAAGAGTCAATAAGACAGAGAGTGAATATCTCCGATTGTCTAGTTTTGGAATTTATGTCCCTTACATTGCTTTCTTGTGATCTGCTTTGTTCTGTTTTGTTGTGTTTAATTTTACCCTTTTGATATAATTGAATGTATATTTGAGTGGGTAAGATGGATGACCATATTGCTGTTTTGTTTTGTTTTTTTTGTTAGATCGTGGAAAAGAACTGATAACAGACTCACTGTTTGAATGTCTACTTTACATGTTTTAACTTTATAATTTGAACAACTATTTCCAAGAAATCAGTATGTAATTTGTCAAGTAATAATCTCTTAGGTTTTTTTGTTGTTGTTCTTTTCCTTTTTTCCTTGGAATTCTGTATTGTTGCTAAACTTTATTCTGTTTTGTTTTGTCTTGTCTTGTTTTTTCTTTCTTCTCTTTAAATAAAATTTAAAAAATCTTTTTAAAAAATAATCTCAAGTTTACAGGAAAGAGGAAAGAAATACAAAGACATGCCATAAACTTTTTACTCATTTTCCCCTGTTGCTAACATTTTAACAGTTTTGCTCACTTGCTTTATCATCTATCTGTGTGTCATCTTTCTGCATGCCTTCTATCCACCTATCTACCCATCCATCCATTACCTATTTGTCTGCCTTCTATCTATCTATTCATCTATCTGTCTATCATCTATCTCTATCTAAATTATCTTCCTGAAGCAACTGAATTTTGGAGATATGATGCTGCAGACTTCATAGAAATATCAAGGTGAATTTTTAAAAAATTCACAAGAACATTCTTCCACATAACCACAGTTCAGCAACCAAAAGCAAGAAGTTGATATTTTTACAACACCACCATCTCATAGCACCATGTAATCCATTCATCCTATTCAAATTTACCTCCTGTTTCAATATTTACAGAAAATTTTTCTTTCTGTTTCTGGATCCGATCAAAGATTATGTACTACATTTACTTTTGATGTCTCTTCCATCTGAAATGATTTGCTAATCTTTCTCTGACTTTTATGACCTCAATAATTTGGAAGATTGCAGTCCATTATTTTGTAGAATATCTCTCAGTTTGAGCTTAGGTGGTGGTTTCCTGTGACGGGTAATTGCATTTGGCTAGGGATAGCACAGAAGTGGTGCCATGCTCTTCTCCTATCTTGTGTTATCTCAGAGGACACAGAACTGGGCATGGTGGCACACACCTGTAGTCTCAGCACACAGGAGCCTGAGGCAGGAGGATTTTTGAAAGTTCGAGACCAGCCTGGGCTACATAGTGAGCTCAGAGCCAGCCTGAACTGCATAGTGAGAGCCTGTCTCAAAAAGACCCCTAAATCAATAAATCAAAGGACACATAATGTCAATTTGTCCTATTCCTGGTGATGCTTACTTTGGTCAGTCAGGAAAGTGTATGTAAAACATTAAACTGGAGGTTAAATGCCACCATTTCAAGGATAAGAGTTACTTTTGTTCCAGCCCTGTATGAGAAAATGAAAAAAGAACATAGAGTAAAAAAGAAAAGTCCAAGAAAGTGTTTTTCTGGAGGCAACAAGATTTTCTCAGATTAAGAATTTTCTTGATTCAGATTGGGAAGAAAATATTTTTTCTCTCTTTTAATAGCAAAAGATACGTTATGGTTGACATATCCAGGAGGCAGCAAGTTTCCTGTTAAACAGATTATAAAACATGTTTATGTACTATCCAATCGTAAGTTTGTCACAGTCACGATTCCCCTGCTTACTCAGCTATCTATCTGCTTGCATCAACTGTGACCCCCAGAGTGACCCAGTGTAATCCAAACTTTAATGGTGGGCAACTTGCAAGTGGATCAGAGACTTAGTGCTGGAAACTTGAACCCTTGGAAAGCTGTTCCAAAAGCACGAAGCACTATGAGGAATCAAGGGGGATGGCTCAGAGTGCTCAGAATCCAAGAGGGTGGGACAGCACCAAAATCCATACAGTAGGGATCTGTGAGTGTCACTGCTTATCGGAGAGGTGACCCAGGACTGTCTTAGACGACAAACGATTTCAATTTAAATTGTATAAAATAGAGGTGTAAAAGTAGCTAAAACCTCTGCATCCACTTTATATACTACTGACGATGTCCATTACACATATCAAAGAATGTTATTGTCTTTACTTGCAATAAACGGCGTAAACCAATCTGACCAATGGACAATTATAAAGACCTTTTTGGTAAATTCCAGTAGTTTCCCCTAATGGGCCAGCAGGTGTGTCTTGATCCAAACCAGTTGGATGTGTCACCATCCAAGCCAAGTCACAGAACAAACAGCTCAAATGTAGCAAGTGGGCAGACACGGGCACCCGCGGTGATGATGGAAGGCTCCAGATTCTAATGCGTCTGAAACCCAGCACCTTCCAGGAACGGCAAAGCCAGGAGTGGGCATCTTCACGAACCCAGGGCAGGATTTTACAGGGGATGTCCGAGTTGGGTCCAGCAAGAAGAACTCACGTGGAGAGGAGACTGGGGCCTCAGAGGCCCCGGATGTGAGTGGGTATGGGCTTGGACTTAGTCGGCATATGTCCTGGCCCATGGGAAGGCAAGTGGGTCCTAACTCACTCCTGCTAACTCACATCTTCATCCATAAAACATTGTTTCTAACGTTCCTTTATGATAACTACTCTCAAATACTGATTCATGTGAGTACGTCACGTGTGTTATGTAATGAATGTAAAATGTTGACTTCTATTTGGTCACTCTATATGCTAACGGACCACCTCTTGAGTTGTTATTAATCAGAGTTAATGCCCATCCACATAAAATATGTCTACTGGAGTGTTGTGGACTAAATCAGCACACAGGTAAAATACAGGATTATTTTTTAATGATAGTGGAGTGAATGGTGTGTAACAATGTGTGTCAGGGTTGCCTTAGCTTTAAGGAGGCTCGGAGGAGGCTGAGGCTGTACGGAGACGGGCTGCAGGGCATGTGAGAGTCCCCCCAACCCACTGGAGCTGCACAGCACAGGGGTACTGCGCAGGCTGTCGTCTCTGTTTTCATTACAAGTTTCTCATTCCGCGTACGACAGAAAAATCAGAAAATACACTCGACCAAAAACTGGGCAATCCATGATGCATCCTGACAAAGACTACCAATTTTAAGCATGTTCGTTCTTATAAATATTGATAGACAACTGATAGCATACTTACTGACTAACATACTTACAAAAATTGATAAGCAATTTTTTTTTACAAGCGCAGGGAGTTTCTTTGTCTTACAAATGGGATGAGAGGGGAACCTGAGGACAGAGGGGGATAGGAGAGAGGGGAGGGAAAGTAAAAATAAAAAGGATCAGGATGTGATATTGTGTACAGGCCAGTTCTTCCTGAGAAATATGTTTATTATGTATCGAAAACATACTAAAACATGAAAACATTTATATCAATACTTTTGGTATCAATGTTTGCACTAAATTCAGTGGAAAGACTGCACCGATGAATATGTTGGTTAACAGAGCCAACCCCTAACTACTTGTTCTTACAAAAAAAAAAAAAGAAAGAAAACAAAGTCTTGCCAGTGACTATTCTGACAAAGTTTCCTAAGCGTTTCCTCAAGAAAAATTCCCAGACATGTGCTGCCAAGTGAAAACTCTGACATATTTTTCTTCCCTTCTTTTTCCCCTGTCCTTAAGTAATACCTGTTCATCTCCTTCCCACTTTCCAGCAAGCGCCCCACATTTTCCGAGTCAACTCGTCCTTCAACTGGCTCAGGCTTCTCCATCTCAGCTGGTGGCATCACCTCCTGGATCGGCGAGAAAACAGACGTCACCTGGGAAGCTTCCACAGTCCCCTGCCTCTGCCACCCACCTTCCAGCGCCTGCAGCCAGGAGCCCTGCCTGCCTCTCCTTGAGGCAGAAGGCTGGCTTCTCTCTGGCACTGCCGCCCTTGCCCACCCAAATACGCTGCTCCAGCGAGTCTGTCTTCTCTCTCCTGCACCATCAGCTCTTCCCACTCTTTCTTGCAGATCATTTCCATTAGCATACAGTTATTATTCTCAGTCTTTAAAAATGAATAGGCTGGGCACAGTGGCACATACACATAATCCCAGCACTCAAGAGGTTGAGGCAGGAGGATCTTCCTGAGTTCCAAGGCCAGTTTGGGCTACAAAGTGAATTCAAGGTCAGCCTGAACTGCATAGTGAAAGGCTGTCTCAAAAACAAACAAACAAACAAACAAACAAACAAACAAACAAACGTGAGTAGATAAGCCCCTTTTGCTGGCCACATTTCCACTTTCAGTTGTAGATTTGTTTCTGGCCTCTTTGTAGCTCAACTCTGTGAAACAGTTGTTTTCATTCGCAGTTCCCACTTCCTCCCATTCTCTGTTAAACCTGCTCCTATATATTTCACCAAAATCATTTTTATGGGGGTCACCAATGACCTTTTAGTTTCTGGAGCCAACAGACAACCTCAGTCCCCTCTTACATAATGAGCAACAGTTGACACAAATCATCAGTCTTTCTTCTTTGAAAAAAAAAAAAAAATTCCACTAAGCTCCACACAAGGAGTACACAGTGGTCCTCTTTCCCCTTCATCCTTCCCAGCATCCCTTGCTGGCTCCTCTTTGTCTCCAAGCATTGCAGGGAGCAGGGTTTGGACACCACTTTGCTGATGATATTCAGTCTTTCTTTAGTCTCACTGAGACTCTTGGCTCTAACACAGACTTGCTGACCAATTCTATAGCCCCACGCTCCTCTACCCCTCTTTTCCCTGTATTCTCATGTGATTTTGGTGAAGTCATTCTATAGATAGTTGTAAAGTTTTTGATATCCATATCATTTAGATTGTGCACACAACTCCTCAAATAGTCTTTCAGAAATACCGCACTATATCTTACTGGCAATGTACAAGTCAACTTTTGCATCTTCTCACCAAAGCGTGGCCTCATTAGAGTTTGTTCTGTATGTAACCTAAGAAATATATGTCTATGATTGGAAACAGTGGTGAATATTTAAATTTTTAAAAACTTACTACAGTAAAAGACATGCTACCATTACTCTCCTCAAAATGATCCCATTTACTTCACACGCACTCATCCTGTACTCTTGCCACTTCCTGAAGCAGTTCTGGAAGTCTTTTGTTGTGCTGTCTTGACTCTCTTGATGTCTGAAATTGATTTAAAACATTTACTTTTTGTGGTCATCTTGGCTTTGGGAAGAACCAGAAGTTATAGCTTATCCAGTGAATAAGGTGCGTGAGGACACACTGGCATGTTTTTATTTGTCAGAAATTGCCATGGATGTTTTGAATCATTTCAGGACATTGAGGCAACCACAAAAAGACACTCACAAAAGAGTGAACTGCTTCAGAAAGTAGCAAAAATGGGAAAGTATATTCCAAGTGAAGAGAAGTATACTGAGGGGGATTAATATTTGTATTTTAATTTAAATATTTACTGTATTTTTTAGCATACCTTATGTTTGCATGGATCTTGAAATCTTTCACAGACTTTATTTTCAGTATTTTCCCAAATCCCTTTGTTACCTTAACCACTTGTTGATAAGCATATACATCTTCTCCCCTAAAAGTGGTAGGGACTCAAGGAATGAATAGATTGCCTCAAAAAAGCATTAAGCAATCTTTTTTGCACGGGACACTCTTGCTGGAGGAAACTTCCTGAATATGATACTATGAGAAGCCAGCTTATTAAAAATAAGCAATCCTAATAGTTGGAATTAGAATTCATTAACTAGTTCCTTCGTGAGGCTGAACTATTAATTGTTGAAGGATATGGAAAGGACTGTTGTGAAATGTTTTGTCCACGATCAGAGAACTGTGTTCAATAAATCTATGGAGTTATTTGTAAAGTGCACTCTTGGGATAATTGTTTGAACTTATATTTTGTTGGGACTATATTTCAAAAGCCATTTGGCGGTTACTCTTTCTAGGAATCCTATCCTGGTTGAGAAAGTCAAAGATTACTTTTTGATTATCTCAACATGTGTTAAGAAATACCTCCCTGCTTTTAGTTCCGTTCCTGTTGGGCTGTTTCTTCAAAGGCAACAGAAGGCCGCTGAAGTCTGGAAAAACATTTGAGGTTTTCCCAACATCCCTCTTGTGTAACTGAAGGAGAGGAAAGTTCAGTTCCTTGCATGTGACATTAAGCTTTGTTGCAAGAACAAAACACCAGACGTGCACAGCATGAAGGAGGAAGGGTTTACTCTGGCTCATAGATTTGGAAGTTTCAGTCCATGGTCAGCTGGCAGACTTGTGGCAGAAGGACATACAGAGGGAAGTCGCTCACCTCACGACAGCCAGGAGGCAGAGCATAGGGGAAGTGTCAGAGAGGAAGGAATCAGGGACTCAAGGTCATGCACTCTGATCAGCCCAGAAACACTCGAAAGCATGCTTTGTTAATCTCCTAGGTGTCCCAAGTCAATCAAGTTGAGAGATCTACCGTCACACAGGTATAGAAACAAGTGTACCTTGAACACCTGCGACATGTAATTCTGTGGGAACAGCAGTGTGGAAGACAGTTTCTATGCTTGATGAGTTTTTAAGACCCTGCTAGAAATGAAAACATGAACTAAGAACCACCATGAGGAGGTTATATAATCAGTTGTCAAACCAGTAGAGTCAGAATAGCGGGAGAAAAGGAGAAAGCAAATTACTGCTAGGTGCCTACTGGGTAAGGACTGAAAATCTTTCACGTAATCTTCAGAGCTATCATTTGAATTAATATATTAACATCTCAAACTAATAAGGACACAGAGACTTGGAGTAAAGTCACTGAGAAAGCAGTATTTGTTTTCCCCAAATATTTGCATATAGGTCTTCTAAGATGTTTGAAGGGGATAACTTGACCTGGGAATACTGTGAAGTTTAACTGAGTGATGAAATATTCCTTGCCTTCCTTATCCTTTTAACAGAAAGTTTACCATGACTTTTATTTAATTACTGCATCCTGGGATGTTTGCTCATTAGGATACCACTGTGGTTTGGAAACTCTAGTTGAAGCATTTAAAGCAGGTCAATAGTTTCCTTTGCACACGGAAACGTTATTTAGGCCCTTTTTCTAGGTCATTACTAACAAAGTTCCCCTGCCTTTTATTTGATAGTTCTAAAAGCTTTGGGTGCAAGGGCCAAGATTCCCCACCCAGCTTTATGCGCTCCGCTCCAGCATTTTCCTTTCTTCTTCGCAAAGGCAGGCTGGGCGCTGACTGCTTCCACGAAGGAGGCCACAGATGGCAGGCTGCTTTCTCTGTCCTTTTAAAGCCATAACCTTGAAATGACAGCTTTGGAAAGCAGAGTCTGTAAAACTTGCTCCGTGTTTTTTTTTCTGTCTTTTTATGTTTCAGTTGACCCTATTGCTCTTCCTCTCCTCCCTCTCCATCACGGACCCTGGGTGCCAGGGGAGAGGCTGGGATTTAGCCAGGCGTGAAAGGTGGCAATTTGGCTGCACTGGAATGTGGAAGTCTGTTTACCCAGCAGCCAAATGTGAGGTTGGGAACAGGAGACACACACCTCCCCTCAGCCTCAGTCTCAGGGACCCCCCGCCTTCTCTCTTCTCAAAAGCTCCCGAGACACTGGCTTGTTGCCTGTGATGTAGTTCCGCCTTTAAAGTCAGGAGAATCAAGCCAGGACAGTGAATCACCCAGCACTGGCAACTTTTGCTGTTAATGTACAACCATATCAATGAGAAGTATCAGCCCCATCAATTTAATAATTTAAACAACAATTAGTTCCTGTTTCTTTCTTTTCTTTTCTTTTCTTTTCTTTTCTTTTTTACTAGGGATCGAACTCACAGCCTTGCCCTTACCAGGCAAGCACTTGAGCCACTGAGCTAAATTCCGGCCCCTACCTCCTGTTTCTGTAGGCTGATGGGAGCTTCCACTGCTTATATGCACTTTTGATTATCCAGTGGAATCTTCATAGAAATAGTGGTGCAGCATCTTTGGAATATAAAATTTAAGTCATCACAACAAAGCTATGATTGTGAAGTAGAAGAAAAGACCTTGTGTGATGGGAATTTATGGAATTTCTGAGTGGTTTGGACGGTTCCTCTCCTCGGGCAGCGTGTGCTTGCTTTGAGTCAGAGCTGCATGCTGTCCCTGGTCCTTCCTGACCACGGGCAAAAGGCTTGATCTGTCCTTCCATGACCACACAGGCTTGCTAACTGGTACACAGGGTGGGCAGGAGCTGGCTGTGAGCTGGCAGTGTATTTCCCTGGACAGTGGGGATACACCATGAAACATCCCTGGGAACTATAGCGGAGCCATGGATGGGGAAGAAGGCAAAATAAGCAGAAATACATTCCTTGTACAATGCCATTGTAGTTCAGACAGAAAAAGTGTTGCACCATACCATGAGCAGTGCTGACCCCCAGCTCATGTGTCCTGGCCCACACAATCCACTGCGGACTCCTACCCGCGCCTGCACACCTTCCTTTACCTGCCCAACTTCTCCTCTTCCTGAGGCATAAAAACCAGCTAGAAATGAGACAAAGGAATTGAGGTTTTAAACTGTGTTTTATGAAAAACTGCAGCTTTAAGATGCAAAACTTACTCAAGTCTTTTTCCCTTTCAAGAATTTCTTAAACAAAACAAAACACTGCTAAATACAATAAGCCTGTAAATCTGGGCTCTTAACCTGTGCTTTTCACCTGTGAAGTGCACCTCCTCTGTGCTTAGGAAGCAATGATATTAGTGGGCAACGTGTCTCAAATTCAACATGGGTACCAGGCTTGCGTGGTAACCGAATGGGCAGCTGAAACACACATCCCAGATCACCCATCCTGAAGACGGCCCCTTCAGTGTACACACTCTGGCTCATACTGCGTCTCAGTGTCTCCGCACTCACACCCCAATCTGGGTGTGTCCCTAAAATCCTCTAACAAACCCTTTTGCGTCTCTGTTAGTGACACATCGTGAAAATTCCATTTCTGCGACAGCAGTCAGCAAACCTACAAACCTCCTTTTAAAGGGTGGGATAGGTTCCGTATTTCAGCCTCGCCGACCCCACAGACTCAGCCTGGTGACATTCCCAGAATCGGCTCTGACACTGGCTTTTCTAGGAAACCTCTGCCACCCCGGAGGATGAGTCTCACTGTGCCTGCACGTGCCCATCTGGACCATTGTCCTCAACCCATTTTATTAGGATGTTTTCTTCATGTGAACTCTGATCTCCATGAGGGAAGTGACTGGGATTTACTCATGGGGTGGCCTTTGCACCAAGCCCAATTCGAGGCACAAGTAAATACAGTCCCAGTGACCACATCAATAGACAAGCAGCAAGGGTTCAAAGTGACAAGGAACGACCTACCGTAAGGTCATCAGGCAAAGCCTTGCAGATGAGCCAAGTTCTGCGGGAAGTAGACCTAGCTGCAGGGTGGGAAGAAGTCTGGGTGTGCCATTGTGGGAAACATCAGGAACTGCATGGAGCTGGCCCTCACAGGACATCGCAGAGGGCATTAATGACAGAGGAAGAAGGATCTCTGAGCACCGAAAGCACTTTGTATTCTGGATTTGAGAGTCAGGCCGTGTAATTCTTTCCACCACTGTGGATGAGAGAGGGTGGGCCCATGCCAGCCGTGCCCTGATCAAATTTTCGCCACAGAATCTATATTCGGCTTATTTAAATCCCACTGTGCTTTCAATTTAATGCAGTATTTCCTTTCCTTCCTGTCTGAAATCCTTACACATATTTCAGGGGTGGCTGTTGGTTATTTCCACCAACTACAGCAAACCTAGTCCCACAGGGACCCAAGCCAAGCAAAGATTTTCCTTAAGGGTGCAAGTTCCTTATCTTCCAGTGACTTTCATCTCCTAATTCTTTTGACTTGAACATCATCATTTCTCATGTATTGTCACATAATAAAAAGTGCTGACTGGAGTCCTCCAATGCCAGCCACGCCATCAGGAGGAGGAAATGAGCAGGGCTCTTAACCAGAACATGCAGTACCTTTTTAAACATTAACCATTGTTCAGGTCTGTGAACTTGGCTGCTAAAGGCACCAATGGTGGAAGCCAGGAGTTATATGCCAAAAGTCCTACCTATGGAAAATTTCAGAGCTCCTTTATCTGCCTCACGCTCCAGTATTCCATGTGTTTTTTTTTTTTAAAGTAGAACTATAGCTAACATGACTTATCTTTTATCTGGAAATATCTCCATCTGAGCCACATCGTGACTGCAAGAGCAAAGTCAATCTCTCTGATAGTATCCGAGCTCAAATGACATCGTCCATTGGAAATCGCCATGGCAGGAGTTTCTGTTCTATGAAGAACTTTGCATTAGTGATTAGAAGGAACTGACAGTCTTTGCTATTTTCTGGCCCAGCCTAGACATACATAGAGTATTGCTGATTTTTATAATTCACAGGGGACTTTTTGTTGCTTTCTCAATTTTCTGTTTCTGTAAAAGTGAGTCATGGAACTCAGCATTCAAATGATTTGATCAGAAAGCGAATGGCTGCAGTCATCATCTTTGTCACCACTGTGTTCTTGGGCAGCTAAGAAGCGCTGCATACAGTGCAAATGGTTTTGAACTACAGCTCACAAGACCTGGCACTTACTTTTCTTCTAGTGCTTCTCAAGGTGAATTAAAACACACTGTATGTCTACAAACTCCTAAGGCCAGATCCTACATCTTACTCATTTAGGTCTCTCAGCACCCTGCACGTATTGGTGCCCCACAAATACCTGTTATAGAACTGTAAGCAATTTGAGATAACAGATTTTTACTATTCCCCGGATCTGAAATAACATGTAATGTGGTAATACTATGGTAATACTTCAGAGAGCTATTTATGATAAGAAGGTCTGGAAACAAACTAGAAGGGAGTAGTTTAATATAAGAAGCAAAAATATACCTCTTCTATGTGACATGAGAATGAGACGGGAAATGAAGGTTCTTAAAAAGGAGCTGTGGCAGCCAGGTGTGGTAGTGCACACCTGTAACCCCACTTACCTTCCCATTTGGAAGGCTGAGGCAGATGATCTCCACAAGTTGGAAGCCAGCTTGCACTACATAGTGAGACCCTGTCCCCAGCAACAACAGCAAAGTAAATTAAGGAAAAAAATTCCTAACATAGGCATGGTGGAGCGCCCTGGCAGGCTGAGGCAGGAGAATCACAAATCTGAGCACAACCTGCGCAATTTAGTAGCTCAGCAAGAAGACCCTGTCTCCAATTTAAAAAGAAAACCACTGGAAAGACAGCTCAGAGCAGAGGCCCTGAATTCAATCCCAATCTCTAGTACTTCAGAAAAATAAAACTTTGTATCCTGAGCTACTTTGTAACAGGTCAGGTAAAAGTGTCCTCCTACAAAATTGTACAGATAGGGTGTTTGCAGCCATTTTATAGAAAAAATATTATTCATCGACAAGGAAAAAGAACCTGAAAGGGAAAAAATGCCAGAATTATGATAGTGGTTAAAGAAAGATAATTATGGATGCTATTTTTCTTCTTTTCCTAGTATACTTTAGTGTTAAAAATGTAAACAATTTTAAAAGAAAAAGAGTAACGTTGGTAGCATTATCCTTGGGTAAAGAGTTCATGGGTGGCATTTATTTATTTATTTAGCTGGTTCTCGTTTGCAAAATTTTTCCACTGGAAACATGTGTCACTGTTAAGGCTGCATATATAGCTCAGGGCTAGAATTCATGTTTGCCAACCTCCTCCCCCAACCTATGGTTTTCTAAAATAACATAGCAAAACCATACTGGGTAGTATGAAAATTCAGGTATTTTTATTTTAGTGTGTTTTTAACCCTAATGATTCAGAGGACTCCTAGGGGCTAACTATAGAGAGATCTCTAGGGAATTGTTCGAGATTCCATTTGGTCGATATGATGGATTACTTGGCAGGTGTCGCTGCTCTGTTATCACGTAGACTGTACATGGTAAAAACGGTAATAAAAGGTGGTCGTTTCCCTTTTAACCCTAGTTTGGTTTCCAGAGAGGCAGGGGCTTCCTTACATCAGTTCAGCGTAGACTGTGCAGCTGGGCAGACCATAGCATCCAGTCTAATGTAACAGCCACACTGGATCCACTTATTACAACAGAAACACATTTACCGGGACGACAGCTGTCACTGAGAAATGCACCAGGCCTGTACTGGGAAATCTTCCCCTTCAGAATCCCCTGTCAGGGACTCACATCAGAACCTTCTCCAGCCTTGTTCTCTCCAGACCATCTGGGTAGTGAGGGACCAACTCCTCCCAGTCCCCTGCCTGGCCACTTGCTCTTTGCTTCCATCTCCCTGCCACTCTTAGCCTGTTAGGTGCCTTGCTTCTTGTTTTGTTGTTCCCACAGTCCTACTGAGATATACTGACATCGGTCACTGCCAGGCATCCTGTGAGCAGACAGTTCCTGTCTTGTTTTAAAAAATCCTCTTTTCGTATCTAATTTGCATAGCTCCTGGGTTCAATTAACCTTAATTGTCTGGCAAGAAAGCCTCCCAGACAATTTCTAGTGGGGTGAAATTGGACATTTCTGCTGACTAACGACAAAATAACAAGTAAATGTCTACTCTAAAAGAGCATTAATTTCTTGATTCTGCTCAAAGCAGTGGAGATTATTTGTAAACTTGTGGATTAATAATCAATGAGTTAGGAATTCCTGATTTATTAGAAACACTAATCTCCCGAGAACGGAGAGGACAGTTTGGGAGAGGGACTGAGCTGCCCAGGTTGTGCCTGTCCCCACTGTCCTGGCTCTGTGAGAAAAGGAAGAAGTGGGGTAGGAAAGGCCTTTCCTCCGCACCTACTGTGTCTTAGACATTGGACCAGGGCTCTCATGTACACGAGGCGGTTAATCCTCTCAGCAGTTCCTCAAGGCAGCATCACGATCAGCTTTCTCATTCCTGATGGGAAACTTGAAGATCAGGGAGATTCAGCACCCTGACCTAGGTCACACAGTCAGAAAATAGCAAACTTGAAAGTGCGGACTTGTACTCAGGCCTTTATGAGTCCAAAGTCTGTCACAGTCCCTCGTTTCAGCAGTTGTAGAGCTTGGTGAGGCAGCTGGATGCAACGTCTCAAGTAATTAGAGACTGAAAAGCAAGGTTCAGGTCATGTCGCAGAGGTGGCAGCTGTCCTGGGCCCAGGGTCACTCCAACACTGACTGTGAGATGGCACATCATCTCTGCTTCATTCCGGGAAGTCACAAGCTTAACAATCACACTTTATGGCCACTGCCCCAATGCTAACTGACTGACCCTGGGGTGTGTATAAAGGTGCGGGTCCAGTGAGTGGACCAATGGAACCTTTTTCTGTCCCTGACTCTTTACTGTGTTCTCCACCCTTATCCGAGACCCACTTTTTCCTTTCCAAAATAATCTACTGAAATACCTTTCTTCTCAGCATCTGGCTGGAAAGTAGCACGGTGAGATCCATGAGCCAGGTGCTTGGGGGCAGAGCCACATGAGTGAGCTCTAAGAGAGAAGTTCGCTTGTCACGGTGTCCCTCACCTTGCGCTCAGCCCACATTTATGTTTCCATTTCCCTTTTGCTCAGATACCAATAATAGCATGGTCGTGGGAAAGCAGTTTAGAACAGCCATACATTGAAATCTAAAATGAATCCAAATTAATTGGTTTTATAGAATCATGAGCCAAAGCAACTTTGAGCTTTCGTGTTTAATAAGCAGTTAATTTTGGAATACATTTACAGAAAAGTTGTGATGCCTATGGTTAACATCCTTCATGAGGAGGTACGTTTGTCACGACTAAAGATACCTGAGTATAGACCACAGCCCACGCTACATTCAGATTTCTAACTGTTAGTTCAGCTTTTCTCTAATGTACTGGTCTGCCCTGGGGTTCCACATAGGATTCCGCATTACTCTCACTTGTTATGTCTCTACATCCTCCTCTGCACTGTGCTGGCTTTGCAGACTCCCCTTGTTCTGGGTGACCTTGAGGAGTGCTGGCGAGGTCATTTGTAGAATGCTTTTCCATGTGGGTTTATTGGATGTTTTTCTAACAGTGAAACAGGGGTTATGGTTTTTGGAAGGACAACCCCAGAAATAAAGTGTCCTCCTCCTTGCATCCTATCAAGCGTACATACCACATCACTGTTGATTTAACATTTATTTTTAAAGAAAGTGAATCATGTGGCAAGCCAGGCTGAGCCAGAAATGGACCTGTACATTTTCTAAACTGATCGAAATGGCACAAAATCAGATTGCCAAACTGTCTTGAAACCGACAATGTTTCATTTAGTCCAAGTCTGATTGTGAGGTTTAGGCAAGCTCCTTTACAGAAAACGCTCAGAGTTCCTTAGAGAAGGTGCGATCTCAAATACAGAATGAAGTTAGCATGCCATGCCTGAAGGATTTTTCCGGACTGAGAGCAAGCCAGTGTTCAGCCATTATACAACACCAGCTGTGGAACCCTGCCTGCCTGCTCAACCTACAGGCCTGAAATCCCCGGAAGACAATATTAGCAATGAACCAAACTTCCACATTTCCTGCCTCCCTTGAATTCACAACGTTTCCAAATGACTGGGCTGCTCCTAGGAGCCTGTACCATTCATTACCTTGTAGGGAAAGCACTGCCAGAGTCAGTTTTCAAGTGTTGCATAAGAACGTCATCTTCATTTCAGTGATTTAACCCCGATTAAATTTAGCTGCCAGCTTTGAAAGTTCTCTGCAAAGCATTCAAACTCAGAAAGGGAAGAGGCGCGCCAGCAAGTTCTCTGCAAGCCTCCCCCTCCTGCCTTCGTGCAGGCTCCTTTCCAAGCAGCTGGGCCAGACGTCATTCAGAGAATAATCTGGTCCAGGCTCGGAGGTGTCTGGCTGAGGGGACGCTCCCACCCCTGCTGCAGCTAAGGAGGGCGGGGGTGGTGGTGATGGGGTGTGTGTGTGAGGGGGTGCCTGCTACTTTGGCGTCGTTCTAGTTTAAATTGCTCCTTTTCCTGTCTTGCTTCTAAGGCAAGTGCAGCCTACAGTTTTGATTTGGCTCTCCCACTCCCACATCATTTACTGAACACGCAAAGTTACACACATGCACTGGACGAGAGGTTTTTTCCTCACGAGCGTCTTTTTGTTTGCTTTCTGCCATTACAGTGAGAGCAGGCGGAGGGAGCAGGAGTGGGGCTGAGGTTGCATGTCCTCCTCCCTGGAAAGGGCTGGCCCATTTCGGGGTGGCACACGTTCCACAGACCTCCTCCCACACCTCTCGGATTCCTTGTTTTAATAACCCAAGGGTCTCATTTGTGCAAATTTTGTGTTAGTGTTTCCATTTCACTCCCGGTGTGTTCATTATCTGAAAACCTAAGCAGAACAACTAAATGACCTAAAAAGAGGTCCTCGGAATCCTTGAAGTGGGTTATGGTCATTACACACAGCACTGCCTTTCCTTGATCAGTACCCTAAAGGAATGTATAAAATGGTGTTTTGTAACCAGGCCCAAGTGCTCCAGGCTTGATTGATTATCGGGGCCTATCTAAGATGTTACACAATTGCCAACTACTTTGATCTCCCCTGCCATAGCCCAGTATACCCAGCTGGATAAATAACAGTTCAAGCTCAGCTTCCTAAACAAATGGTATAAATTGATAATGGTCTACATTTCTAGAAGCACAGGTGCTTCAGATCAATAGGGGTAATCTTGCGGAAACAACCAATGCTAAGCCTTTTTATGAGAAAGAGAGCTTTTGTGTTTACAAGCTCAGATCTAGGAAGAAGCAGGAATTTTCTTGGTGCTAAAAATGTTTCCTTTAGAGCTAATGAGTTGTTAACATTCACTGTGGTTTATTGAGCTCTTAAAAAAAAGAAGAAAAGAAAAACAAAACAATAAAAGTAATAAAACTTGAACTACCACCATCAGCTTATTACAGCAGTTAACTTCCTGCTTATGAGTCTTCCAAAGATGACTCCCATGAAAGCTTGAGATAAATACACTCTTAGGAAACAGATAATCATTCTTCAAGTTTGCTCTTATCAGAACATACCAGGTGAAGGTGGAGTGTCCAACTGGAAGATGAGTAGTTTTTGGTGACTTAGAAAGGTTTCTTATGAATGAATGGATAACTTCATAGTTGCGTTTGTGAGTCCAAGTTTCTTTAGATTTCACTTCATGACACGGATTTTCTCTACTCAAACTCTCAGAAGATATCCCTCTGTAAATTTACAGACAATTACCAAAATACCCAATCTAGCTTCTCTCCAGTTGGGAGAGGTAATATAAAAATAAGTCTCACTTTTATGGTAAAGATATATCACGTGGCTTTAAGCAGATCTTTAACCCACTAGGCCTCTGCTCTTTGGTGCCTAAAACAGGGAATTGAACTAAGGTCTAACACTAATAACATGTACTTCTAATTAAAACTGATTAGGAAGGAGGATTTTGCAGTCAGCCCTGGTTTCAAACATCAGCTCCACCATTATGTAGCTATATGGCATTGGGCAAACTAATACTGTTCAAAGCTTCAAATTTGTCATTGGTAAAACGGCTATAGGGATAACACTTGAAAAAGGTGGGATAAGGATACAATGAGATAATTATATGAAACCCTTAGCATAGGGCCTGGCTTATAATAGGTATTAGATAAATGTTAGCTTCCTTTAGTAGAGGTCACAATATTATAACAAAGATAAGTTATATGCAGTTTCCATCCTATTGTCACATGTAGATCAGTTTATATAAGAATGAATTAGTTAAGCTGGGTTTGGCAGTGCACAGCCGTAATCCCAGCACTACTCAGGAGGCTGAGGCAGGAAGCTTATTGTGAGTTCAAGACCAGCCTGGGCTACAAAGTGAGCTCAAGTTCAGCCTGAACTGCACAGTGAGACCCTGTCTCAAAAAAAGGATTAGTCAGGTCAATGGGTCATGAGAGACTTTTACTGTTTACTGTTTTCCTGTTCCAACCACAGAGACTGATGTTAAGACTATGGCATCAGTATTCCTACTTCTAATGTTTTTGGTGCAAAGCAATAATTAAATGTATTCTGAGCAGAGATGAATGTTGTGGGAAATAAAAGATATTCTGTTCCTAATTAGAATACTATGGTTGAAGAAAAGAATAACCCCCCC